>JASAND010004471.1:0-17149 GCA_030248195.1 Trissonchulus latispiculum
AAGGAGGATAAGGTGGTCTAAGGTTTCGGTCTCCTGGGAGCAGTCTGGGCACAGGTCGGAGGGATATGCAGTGGGGTTGATTTCATTCCGATATTGGGCTAAAAGTAGGCTAAAAGTAGACTTTGTCAGGATTGTTATATTAAATATTAATTATCTTTGACATCTACTTTTTGTAAATCTGTAGTTTTCTTTTAGTTGCTTTACTTTATATTTTAGACAACCTGTGATATAATCGCTGTGATCTCAAACATTGTGTCTTATATTGAATTTTCTGACCAACTTTTCCCTTGTCTCGCCAAAACGTACGTCATATTCTTATGGGCACACATTTAGGCTATAAGACTGTTGTTATAGAAAATTTTGTTTGCAGACTGTTTTACTTTCTGTACTGTCTGATTTTTGCTCCTGTTTTGTATGCTGAATTTTCTTTAGAATAGAAGAAGAATGTGATATATCCTGGTGCAACGCTCGACTGAAACAAGATAACCGAGCTTTTATCGATTCCCTGTACATATTCCATTCATCGCTTGGTGATTTACGCTCAAACGTGCAACGACTGAACGGTTTGTTAGTATACAATTACGAGGTGTTTCTCTGCGTTTGAATGTGCGTGAACAAGCTAAATTCACGTTCCTATCGTTATTACTGCTTTATAAAAGTACATGAAATTTGGTAATTTCATTTATGATTATGAGATTACCAAATCTAGAGTTAACGCTAAGTTTCCAGTGCTTAGCGAGTTATGCAAAGTGAACACATAAACCGTAGAATTCAAACTTTGCTAACTGTTAAAACCCCGGATTCACCTAACTTTTTTCACCTGATATACTTAACCTACATACTACCTTATGGGTGTCGACTCTTTTTAGGGTTTCTTACTGGCCAAGAAGAGCGATCTGGTTTGTGTGATATTATGGGTGCCATATGCAACAGTGTAACGGATCTTGCTTCCAAAGCTAGCGGTACTTACTTTTTTCATGTGGTCTGTATATAAATTTTAAGATATGCTGCACTCAGAAATCTGCATTTATGCATTGCAAATTTCAATTGAATCTGTTTAATTTTGCGAAAGTTGCTCCCACATCTGCGCCTGCCTTTTTGTCGCCATTGAGTTTTTTAAGTTGGTGATAATATACTTTTCGGGAAAATACTGTTTCTCCATACCATTTGCATCAAATTGAAATTGAAGAAATCTTCCAGTTTTTTATTTTGCCGAAAAGGATTCAATTCTTTTTGAAATCAGTATCATGAGGGTGCGCGGAGCGCCCCTCATAATATGAGCTATAAAGGCACTTTGCGGATTTGGGAAACTGTTAATTAGCCATAACTAATTAACGGTAGGGAGTTGAGAGCTCAAGTTTACATTTTTGAAATCTCCAGGCCAAGAGCTTTCGAATGATACCAAAATTGCCCGGGAAAAATGAACTTTGAAAAAATCGACTTTTTGATACAAGTTTGAAAGTGGGGTTTTTTTTCTCTGTATCGACCACTTTTTTAGGGCGATTTTTGCGCACACCGATTTTTCAAACGGCCCATAGGAAAAATTTTTCTATACTAATTTTTGATTATCTAGGCGTTGGTCCAGATCAAGTTTATGTTTGATTTCCGAATTTCGCTCTGGGTCGATTTTTACAGGTGGTCAAAAATAGAAAAATCGACGTTTGGACTTAGAAATTTTTCGAGGTCGCAACACAGAAAATTGTCAAAAAGTCGTCTAAAATAGCGTTTTTCGGCCTTGGGATGGTACCCATATATAGTAAATCGGGGTCGCTGAACACGATGAGCATACTGCCGACGCCGTATCTCGCCTGGTTCATCTGGTTCAGCTGGTTCAACAGTGAACCAGCCCCAAGTTCAAGCTGTCAACAAAGAAAATGGTCTGTAAACCATATAAAACAGCGTTTTTCGGCCTTGGGATGGTACCCATATATAGTAAATCGGGGTCGCTGAACACGATGAGCATACTGTCGACGCCGTATCTCGCCTGGTTCATCTGGTTCAACTGGCTCAACGTTGAACCAGTTCCTGGTTCAAGCTACAGGAGATAGCTGGAAGGTTGATCTTTTGCACACAAAGGTTATTGGGCATGGGGAATTCACTGGTGGTGTTATTTTGGGGATCCTACCCAAGGCTGGCCAGATCTGGTTCATCTGGTTCAAAGTTGAACCAGTTCCTGGTTCAAACGACTGGAGATAGCTGGAAGGTTGATATTTGGCAAACAAAGGTTACTGGGCATGGGGAATTCACCGGTGGTGTTATTTTGGGGTTCCGACCCATGGCTGGCCGGATCTGGTTCAACTGGTTCAAAGTTGAACCAGTTCCTGGTTCAGGCTACTGGACATAGCTGGAAGGCTGAATTTTGGCATACAAAGGTTATTGGGCATGAGGAATTTACTGGTGGTGTTATTTCGGGGTTCCGACCCATGGCTGGTCAGATCTGGTTCAACTGGTTCAAAGTTGAATCAGTTCCTGGTTCAAAGTTGAACCAGGTCCTGGTTCAAGCTACTGGAGATAGCTGGAAGGCTGATATTTGCCATACAAAGGTTATTGGGCATGGGGAATCCACTGGTGGTGGTATTTTGGGAATCCGACCCATGGCTGGCCAGATCTGGTTCAACTGGTTCAAAGTTGAACCAGTTCCTGATTGAAGCTACTGGAGATAGCTGGAAGGCTGATATTTGGCATACAAAGGTTATTGGACAAGAGGAATTCACTGGTTGCGTTATTTCGGCGATCCGACCTATGGCTGGCCAGATCTGGTTCATCTGGTTCGAAGTTGAACCAGTTCCAGGTTCAAGCTACTGGAGATAGCTGGAACGCTACGATTTTGCATACAAATGTTATTGGGCATGCGAATTGGTAATACCACCTAAAACAGCATTTTTCGGAGTTTCGGAGCCTTAATAAGGCGGCGCTCCCAAAAATTGGAAGAAGGACAAGTAGGAAAAATGCTCCTTGCAGTCGCATGTAAAATGCAATATGAGCTATGAGGGTCAACATTTAAATGTGTCAAGGACAAGATTTAAAACGTCTAATATGAGCCAGCATCTAAATCGGTAAAGGACAAGATGTAACTGGCTAATATGAGCCGCTACGTTTCTCTTGGGCTCATATTGACGCGAGGATACTAAGTTGAGTTAACTCTTTTGCACTTTTCAAATTCGCATATACGTATGCATAATTGTCCTGACATACGTGTGCTCTTGATACAATAAGTAAAGTCAATCGTACGACACCGTGGATATTGGATAAGCACACATCAAATTTTTACAGATCAGTTGTGTATTTTGTTGTATATATAAATGCTATGTACAGTGAGCCGATAGCGAAGACTATACCGGTTTACAGGAGCTTTATACATTTGTTTGTAGTATTTCAGTGTTTCAAAACTGGTATATGCCAAATATATACCACCTAATTCAACTTTAATGCGGAGAACTTTAGCTGTATAAAGTGTTCAGATACCTTAAATTCGGTGTTTGAGCTGGCAAAATTAGATTCAGGCAGGACATCTGTAACCAAACATTACATGAAGCTATTGATATTACGCAAAACGGTGAGGCTTTGTTCAAAGACTAGGGAATAAAAGTAAAAAGTCTGTAGGCAAAATGGTATGATGCCGTGATGTTAAGCATTTGAAACTACGGCAGCGAGCGTCAATATGAGCCCAAGAGAAACGTAGCGGCTCATATTAGCCAGTTACATCTTGTCCTTTACCGATTTAGATGCTGGCTCATATTAGACGTTTTAAATCTTGTCCTTGACACATTTAAATGTTGACCCTCATAGCTCATATTGCATTTTACATGCGACTGCAAGGAGCATTTTTCCTACTTGTCTATTATTTTTGAGGCTATGCAGCCGGCCCAGCTCGCAAAATTTAACTTTTGTGGTTGCTGCTGCACAGATGTTAATAATCTAACGGTTTTTGGCTGTTTTTCCACCGATTGTGGAGCATTGGCTATGCAAGTTGTTGCCATTTGACAGATGTGTGTTCTTTACGTTCTTTTTTACTTTGGAAGGCTACTACCGTATTATGCCAAACAGTGGCCCATGGGCGTTTTTTCGGAATCGCCAATTTCGGATTTGATTTTTGTAATCCAAAAAAGCGCCCACTCCCCGAAAAAACGCCCATGGGCTATATTTTGGAAACTCTTATAATTACAGCTTTGCCAAGTTTCGATAAATTCGATAAATTTCTACGTACAAGCTGCTCGGCACGTGTCAGTTGCTCATAATATGTCTATCTAAAGAACCGAAGATTGATTATAGGCCTTACAATAGCTTAAACAGTGACAATTTATTCACAAAATTTTAGATTTCTATGTCATGAAAGTGAGCATTGAGAAATCCAAAAAAAGCGCCCACCCCCCGAAAAAACGCCCATTGGCGTTTTATTGGGTGGGCCACTGTTTGGCATAATACGGTACTTTCAGATTTGGAAAATGCCTTTGGATCAAAGGTTACTTCAGAGCATCAGTTGCCTACCGCCACCAAAAAGCTCAGGACAACCAACGAATGCATTCTGGTGTCATTACATAATTTTGCTGCCGGACTGCTCAAGGTAACTGCTTAGTATTTTTTCAGGTTGATTACTGTTGGTTGACCTTTAATTCAATACTAACTATATCAAATTCAATTTACCAAATTTCAGTTTTTTCATGGTTGAGTCAACATAGAATCATTATGATAATATTTTTTCATTTCTTTCCTAATCCAAACTGTAAGCTTTCGCTTAAAGGAGCAAACATTATGATAATATGTTTTCATTTCTTTCCTAACCCAAACTGTAAGCTTTCGCTTAAAGGAGCAAACATTATGATAATATTTTTTCATTTTTTTCCTAACCCAAACTGTAAGCTTTCGCTTAAAGGAGCAAACATTAAAAAATTTGATAATTTGACTTTTAACTTGAGCCTGAGTTAATTCAAAGTTTTGTCTATATATTCTTTGGATATTAATTGTTTGTATCATGATATGAATCACTGATAGAATGAGTTTTTATTTAGATATCCTCTGCCATGTCAAGTGCCACTGCTGGTTTGATAGCCCTCATGCAAGATTTGGTACATTGTGTCCCTCCTGCTAAGAATAGTCAAGGTCCTAATCCGCCGGAGGATATTGACGACAAAAACCCGTTTTTGGAGGAGTCCAAGGTTTTTTCAACAGCTTTGTTATGTTTTATGTTTTTACAATTTTATGTGTGGTTCTTCTGTCCAGTATTTACATTTGTTGTATGTAGCGGCTAGGTAGCTTTTTCGAGTTGGTATATCCATAATAATTGCATGATAGGGGAGGGCTTACTGTTATGGATTTTTCTATTCTAAAGTATTCTTCCATTCCTTATCATATCGAGTGAATAATGGCTGTTTGGCTGTTTATCATATGCTGGTTTTTTCTCTTGATTCAATATTTTCTTTATTCAAGAACTCTGTACCATCTCCTTCCCCTTTTCATTCAAATTGCTTGGGTAGTAAGTTGCACTTATCCGAAATTCACGTATGACTACAACCATCTAATATCGTCTAAAAACTATTATTTGCAGGAATCAGACACAGAGAGTGACATATCCATGGTAGTTCCTGCCTTCGGCACAGACCAGATCGATTTTAAAAATGCTCAGGTTGGTTTGTTTCACAATTACAGGGCTGCCGCGGTTTCTTTTTTCCTTTTTTTCCTTTTTTTTCGAGGTCGTCCTTTTTTCCTTTTTTCTGCAAAAATTCCTTTTATTTCCTTTTTTTCAAAAATTTTCTGACAATTGACAAAAATTTGCCTAAAATTTAGTCTTACGGTATTAATTTCCAAAAATTTTCCGGCTTCGCCGGAATATTGTTTAACTTAATTTTTCAGTTTTATTATAGAATAGCTATAGCTACATACATTTTTACTTGATATGACTTACGAATTTAGATTTATAGAAATTGTTGGACTTATTTTTTGTTTGCTTAAAGACAAGAGTTAAAATTTTATTTGTATATACATACTCGATAGAACGTTTATATAATCTTGAGTAACACTAAACGTATATATATGTTAGTAATGTGTGCATAAAGACTGCTGCAGAGTTTTTGAGCAAAATGCACTATTTGAGGTACGTATATGCAGAATGCACTAAATGCGATGGCAAAATGCATAGACGTCACAGTCAAGTTTTCCAAAAAAGTGCCTAGAAGTCAAGATTGCAATTGTTTTGGGGGTTCCAAGGCCTCTCTTTTAGTTCTACCCCACACGGTATTTTTGGACAGAAAGCAAAAGGCGATCTATTTTTAAAGCATAAAATAACAGATAGGAAAACTTTTGTTCCTGCGGTGCCTCAGTCTCTATATATTTCAAATTTTAAAAAATTGCGCTCCTGCAGATATCTTTATTTTTCTCAATTTTTAAAAATTTTCACGCCTGGCGGCATCGCTCTTCTATCTAAATTTTTAAAATTTTTCGCACCTGCACAGCTGTTATATCTCAGTTTTTAAAAATTTCTGAGTCTGCGCCACTTGTCTACTTCAGGTTTTAGAAATTTTCGCGCTTTTCGATGTGAATTTTTAATTTTCATCTGCAGAATTTTTGCATCTCAATTCAGTTTTAAACTTTTTGAAATTCACTATTATATTCCGGTAAACTTCAAAACTAAGCGTTCGTATTTCAAATGTTTTTTTAAAGATTTCCGTTACAGATTATTCATAATTTCAAAAAATTTTAAGATCTCAGTTGCTGATTTTTCCATAACTTTTTATCGAACGGTTTTAAAGGTTCCCACCACGGATTTTAGATATCAAATTTTTCAACTTCTGTGGGCTAAATTTTGTAGGCTCGACCTTTTCAAAATCCTAAGTGCGTCCCTGATTGAAGGTACAAATTTCTATAAATTCTATAAGTTTCTTAGGGGACTCCAGCCCCCTGATCTTGAGCTTAGCATTTCTACTTTATTCTATTTCCATTAATTATAAATTGCTTTCTTATTTTCGGGTACAAAGCTAAATTTTAGATATTAGTGGAATCTGGAGAAGGCCTATTTCTTCATTAAAAAGCGTTGATGGTTCCATAGCCGATTCAGTTTCTGAAGTGCTGTGCCCCCCCCAAATCTCGCTGTTTTAACCCCGTTATAAGCTACTTCAAGCTCAAATAACCGAATTCTCGCTCTGCGGGTTCATATATCTCGGATGAAATATTTTATACCAGGTCGCATTGCTTTGCTTGTTTCTTTGCGACAAAGTTAGATATTTAAAGGATAAAATCTCCAAAACCTGTTCTTAAGGTGTTCTCAATTTAAACTTCAAATCTTTACGAAGCTAGATTGTAATTATACAAAAATTTAGGTCAAGTGCAGATATATAGCGCCTTCCTGTTCCCGATTCGAGGGTCGGAAATATTAAGATAAAAATACAAAAGGAGGCACAAAACCAACAAATTTCGCGCCTTTGGCGCGTATTTTCTGTTTTATAATAGCGTGTTTACTGTGATCAAGAAGACGAAGTTTGAAACGCGTCCGCATTTGCATTTTATATAGCGTTTTGTTTAAATTCTCTTTGCTTAGAAACGTAGGTATGTAAATGTTTCAAACCTTGTGTGGCTGTTGAAAATGGAAAAAATTTAATTTTGTGCTCAGTAACGTTATTAATATATGTCTGAAAATTCCTTTTATTTCCTATTTTTGTCGGACAAATTCCTTTTTTTCCTTTTTCTCGGGTGCAAAATTCCTTTTTTATTTCCTTTTTTCTGAGAAAGGTCGCGCGGCAGCCCTGCAATTAGTTGTCGTGCAAAGTTATCCTTAGCTGGAAGTGACTAAGCTTAACTTTACTGTAACTTTTTCCTGTCGCGCCCACAGGCGCGACAGGGATTAATAACCTCATTTGCTCTGCCGTACTTTGCTCGTATAAAAACTGAGCAGCTACTGATAACATCATTTAATGCAAAGCAAACTTTTGCAAAACTTTATTTCCAGATATCATCATTTAATACAAACTTTTGTTGGTAAACTTAATTTTGATACCATCAATTATTACTTACATTTCAGACAAATGCCAGAAAGTCTGGCGTATAGATTTTTGTTGCAAAATGATTTCCCCAATTCAATCTTGTGGAATCTACAGAAATTAGTAGAAATAAAATGTACAAGCTTCGTGCAAGTCATCGGAGACAAAAATGCTTAAACCAAATGCTCATACCAAAAATGTCAGTAATACCAAGGGGGCAAATGTAGTAATATCATCTAAGCCAAGCATTAGTCAGGTTCGCAGTTCAAAATAATTTTTTGAAATAATTTTATATAAGTTGTTTTGATATGACCCCAAAATCATATACTATTTGGTTTTAGAATACACCGCAAAGAATATTTTCTATTGTCTGGTATAGGCTACATAGCCACAAGTCAAACTTAATATTCTGTGGTCCCAAAATGTCCGAATTTCCTAAACATCATTAAATTCAAAATTAGGCTTCAAATTTGAAAAAGTTAGCATATTTGTCTACGTAGTACACAATTTGTCCTGTGGCATAAGAAACGTACCTATACATCCCTTTTAGTTGGCAGAGTAGTGTTTTGTTTGCAGAATCCTTTTCAGTAATTCGTCGGTCAAAGCATTTTCGCGAAACATTCTACCGAAAGCTGTCTAAACGGTGTTCATTTTAGTTTCATGATCTCTATGATCTACAAAGTGGATCCGAAAAATGCGCAGCCTTATTATACCGTTTATATCCACATTTTTGATTTGGTAGTTTCTAAATACTCACAGTTCTGTATTTGTCACAGCTGTGTTGTTTAGCCAGAGAATAAGTATATAAACTAAATATTATAGTGGTAGTTCAGCAAGCATAAATGTTGTAAACATTACATCATTTCGAAGATATCATACAACATTTTAAATATCGAAATGTAAGTTTTTATAATGCATAAGGCAAACATAGTGCGAGTGTCTCCGACTAATTTATATAACGTCCTTTGACGTCATTTATACTTATTTCCTCGGCAAGCGTAGGATTTATGACGCAAATTATTTATTTATTTATTTAAATTTAAAATTTAAATTATTATTTATTTATTTGAGAACAGTATTGAGTGTTTGAAATTAATCCGAGATATGCAAGACAAGAATCTTGTGGTTTACGTTGCAAGCAAAGTTTGGAGAAGGGCCCAAAGAATATGTATCTAACAGTTTATGTTTAAACAGCGTTTAGTTAGATTGAAGACATTAAATAGCTTAAAAATTATTCGATACATTGTTTAATGTGAGAATATTTGTTAATGCACTTACTTCGAACCTGCGTAATAGTGTTGTTGGCCGGCCGGGAGATCAAGAGGTGCACTCGGCCGGACGGCCGGCTGGCCGGCCGGCCGGTCGGCCGTTTCAGGCCGGTCAGCCGGCCGCGCTTATATTTCAGCGGTTTATCAAAATTTTCTCAGGAAATCGATTTTAAGTTGTGCTGATACATTTTCATATCTTAATTTCTTATTCTGACACTCATGGGTCAGCCTTCCGGCCATTTTTAGTCTTTGATTCGTCAGCCGGCCGTTTTTGGCCGGTTGGGCCGTCGCAAGGCCGGCCGGCCGTTTCTTCAGAAGGTCGGCCGGCCGGTAACGGCCGGCCGACGAAAATTTCGGCCGGTCAACAACACTACTGCGTAAACGGTGACAGTATGCTAAACGCTTTATGAAGAGATCAAACGGGGTTGTCCACACCTCTGAAACCCTTTTTAAAACACCGAAATTAGACTCACTCAGATAATTTTGTTCAGGCGACAGGTCTATTTTGGAGTATCCAAGATACAATTTTAAAGCTAAAATCTATATATCTGAAATGTGAATTAGATGTTTAAGCAAAATATGTTCGCTTAGGGTGTGCCTCATTCACACTGTCCTGATCTTTTAAATGTTAGCTGAGCAATTTCTGTGTGTAGAAAGCAATCTTATCAAAGCCAGTACTTAAAATAGTTAAACTGCTGTTACAGATATCCCTTTTGCAATAAATTAGCGCCTTGTTGTATTTTAGACTTGGGTTTTTGTCTTGTGATATCGCAGTATATTTTGTGGTTTAGGTTACTGAGCTGACCAGACGCCTGGCTGACCTCGAAAAGGTACGTACTCTAATCTGGAAGAAGAATAAGTTTTTTATTTTAATATGTGTCGTAGCTCTGGTGCGGAGTCTTAAAAATACAAGCCTGGTGCTTCCTGTGCTCCGGAGCTGGATTTTAATAGGAAATTTTGGATTTTGATGATGTTTCGCCTCATTAAAAAATTTCCAAATTTTTCCCCGAAATACAATTCTTCACTTTACTATTGCATGTATTTGCAAGCTCACTCATTAAAGGAAAGTTGAAGACGTTACCACTTCCCAGAATTCCTTTTTTTCGAGTACATAATGTTCATTCCATTCATTATCTCAGGAGCCCCGACATCTCGCTCCGGCCGTTGTTCCTGTTCCGTGCACATCATCATTAGTTACAATGCAAATTGGTATCTAATAAGCTATACTGTACATACTGTTAAGGATTGTTTGTGTACAACAAGCAGCTTATGTATAATTAATTATGATTTTTTAACTTCATTATTTTTAGGAGAAAGATCATTGGATGCTTGAAGCTGAGTTGCTGAGAGTCAAGCTGTCCGATGGTGCTACGATGGAGGGTGAATCAAAATCTGGATCAAACTTGTCATCTCCTGAGTCTAAATCTATGTCCGTCGATCAGTCTTCTTCTTCTTCTTCCTCTTCGGATCGCAGAAAGCCAAGTCTGATTGGTTCTGTTGAAAATGGAAAGCTGATAGAGTCCTACTACGGTCAGAGAATAGAGGGCTTAGTGGCGGATTTGCATACCAGTGATAGCCGATCTCTCTACTATCAGACTGAGGTATATTCAATGTTTATTTTCTATGTGGATTTGCGGCCAGTTGGTTTGCTTGCTTTTGTGAGATACGTTGTATAAGGTGTCTGGGGTAAATCTTGGGGAAGTTCAGTTATAATTGTACCCGGTGTGAAGCACTCCTTTAAATGTCGTAATTTAGTATGAAATAAAAACCGTAAAGACCACTTTTTCAGTTAGCTAACTACTCAAACTCAACTACAACATTGGTCACTTTTTTGGTTGATGGTGGAGGTGGAATCATTCCCCGACCCACCACCCTAAAGGTGTTCGTTTTCGCCCTCATTTTTGACTCCGCTGCTTTATTGGATTTCTTTATGGCGCTACTAAGTTCAATATCTGAGTTCATCACCCATCTTTCTCGCACCGCCCAGCTCGAGCGTTGCTGTTTCACATTTGTATTTCTGCTTGATGTTTTCAATAGTGCACTATTTCTAATTATTCATTAGGTGTTTATTTACTTGTGGGAATTGTGCATTATTTTGCTTTTTCTTTATTCAATCTTTAGTGTGTTAGTGCCGCCACTGTTGTGACACTTTGCCGCAAACAGAAGGAAAAGCTGAAAGGAGAGTTGCGAACTGCCCGTTCAGATCTGAAATCTTTGAATGTACGTAAAACTAACAAATATAAAACTAACAAATATAAAATACAAGGAAAAGCTGAAAGGAGAGTTGCGAACTGCCCGTTCAGATCTGAAATCTTTGAATGTACGTAAAACTAACAAATATAAAATACAATTATGTACTTTCTTGGTGTTGATGAAATGCGTGCTGTTGAGGCTTTGCACTACCTCCGTCGAAAATCCGATAGACACAGACCCTATCAAATGCAGATCCTCACAGGTGAACAGTCGAATTCGTATGGTCAGTAGCGCAAATGGACTCCCAGATCCCAGGCTGTGTCGGAATAACCCTCAAGCATCTAGGGTCCTTATGTCGAAACGCCTCATCATTTTTTCTTATCAAAGCACCGATGTGTGGTTCTACAAAAGCTAAAACGTTTGTTTGGCCATAGGATGCCGAAGTGCTATCGTGTAAATTTTTTCTAAGCCGATTCGTGCCGGAACTTCAGCAACAAATGCGTGCTCGGCAGGGTTGAGTTATTTCTTTCAAAGTGTTCGCTTTACACTATATATGGAGGTGTTTGAAGTGGAAATGCAGGTATAGGTCAGTGTATGCTTGTAAACATCTAAAATTTAGGTAGGCACAATTTTTTGACATGCATGTGGTTGTGATACCATGGGCTGTACCAAACAAGTTTGTGAATAGCTGTGGAATAGGAGACGTGTAACTACCTTTACCTAGTTTTCCATTCAAGCTGGGACTTAGGGTCTTCTCGCGCTCGAGTTAAAAGAGTATAGAGTTAAAATTTTTTAACTCCTTTAACTCTGCAGGAGAGTTAAATTGGACTGTTTAATTCTTTTAACCCTGTACACGAAAAGGATTGAGTTCATTTTAACTCTTTTAACCAGTTTAACTCGCTGCGCGAAAAGGCCCTAAGTCTTCTGGTATTCCACAGCTACTCTTAAACTTATTTGATGCAGCCCAGGGTATATCGTTCATTTCGAACAAACCTTTTTCTTTGTTTCTACAAGAGCTTCTTATCTGGATTTAGGATGAGCTTGAGTCAACCCGTTCTAGTTATGAGGCTCAACTGAGCACAATGTCCGATCATTTGGCGGATCTGAATCAAAGGATTGCCATTCAAACGGATGAAGTTGAGGCATTGAAAAGGCCTAAAGCTCAACAGGTAGGTACACACATGTTCACTGTTTAAGGGGGGCTACTTGGGCCAAAAAAATTAGATCGTAAGAGAAGTTGACAGTGAGTTAGGTAATTTAGACTGCGTAGCTTTTTCCTTTTAGAATAGCCAGATTTAAGTACTACATTTTTTCGCGCTACCTACTGTTAACAAGACGTGTACTTAATTAATTTTTGAGGCCAATGGCTTTCACAGTTTTATTTTTCTTTTTTATGTTTTGTGTGCTTTAAGAGTGGTCGACGTGGTCTGTTCAAACAGTAAAGAAACACTGGCTTCATATCGGAGGAACTGAATATTTATGTACTCATATATTTGTATTTATTGTATTTATGTAAATTTGTATTACATATAATTTATTAGTGTGGTCTAGTTCGCCTTTTTACTACATATTATACGGAATAAATCAGAGTTTTGTATCTAGTGTATTAATCTCCTAGATTTAGGCCATGATTTCTCTTATGTTCTGCACAAATACGCATTATTGCCTAATATTCTGACAAAAGTTACAAAGTTCAATTCAGCTTTCATGACTGTAGCTGTGGCAGTCCAGAGTTGCGTAGGGCAGGTTTCTCAGATATCGAGGATGGCAGGACTGCTTTTCTCTGGGTTCTTCCATTAGATACCAAAAAAGTTGATCTAATACAGGATTTCCGAACAGGGGCTTTCGCTTTTGGATCAGCTTAGTGTTCTGGAATGTTTTCATTGGCTTGGCGTCCGCGATTGAGTTCAGCAGCAAATCAAATGCAATCAGGAGAGTGAATGTTATGAGTACATAAGCCATCGGTAAATCAGAATTCGGAACCCTTTTCAGTTACTAAAGATTAAAGAAAAAGCGTCATAAGATGGAATTGACCACAAAACGAAATCCTTAGTGCTATCAAGAGAGTGCTATTGCGGAGCGGAATTTTTATTATTTGCGGAAACGAGAGAACACGTATTATGCAGTAGTCAGTTTGACCAAAAAATGTGCCTGCCTTGGAGTGCCAATTTTTTCGAGAATATTTTGCTTTCCTGGTGCATGCTTCACAAGCAGTGAAGAAACTAAAATTAGACACTTGCTACATATTTTCGTAAATTTCACTGCAGTGAGTATAAGTAGAGTTGATATGAGCTCATCTAACAACTGATACTTCTATATGCGGGATAAGCTTGAAGGCTGTAGTGCAGCCTGCTTCATTTCAAATTTTTAAAAGCCACTTATAATATCCTGTAGAAGTCGATACGTCGGCCACGGCTCAATGTCCTGCAGAGCGGTTCGTGAGTAATTAACAGGCGCTCAATGTTAAAAACGACAAAAACGAAGGATCTTGAAAATCGGATAAAATTACAAAATATGTTAACCAAAAAGCTATACTTTGGTGAAGCTATAAAAGCGACACTCGGTCATAGAGAGTCTCAAAAATAGGTTTCGTGAGTAGAAAGAACTCAACCAAATGATCTTGAAACGCTTCGTAGATATATATACCGTGGACTACTACATCAAAAAAGTTTCAGAATAGCTGCTTATATAGCAGAAGCAGGAATAGCAGAAGACTACTAGTTTGCCATTCAAAAATTGGAATTAGTTTTCTGCTATTCCGCAGCTATCTTGAAACTTAAGTTGGTGCAGTCCAGGGATAAAAAAGACAGCTATTTAGCCTTCTGCATTTTTGGTCAGATTTCAATTGGACGTTGGCGAAAGAAATTCTATTCCTATAGTAAGAAGTTACTTCGTTTTTTGGGAGTTGAATCTGTCTGCAAAGAATGTTTTGTTCAGTCAGCCAAATTTCTTGCTTTTCTCAATTTATTCGGATACGAAAGTAGAAGTATACATATGAATGAACCATGCTTTTGTGTACAGCTAATCGGCTGTCAGGAACTATAGAAAATGGATGCCCAACTTTTAGCATATAAACCGTATAGCAACATTAAATAATTGAAACCTGTTTGTTTGCTTTGCTACTACTAGTTTATCAGTAAAACTTGAAACTGTCACACGACGTTTGTTAAATCTTCTGTTGTCCAACCTTCTAAACAATGTTGAGTATTATCGTTACGTTAATTTTGGCAGCTATTCTGTACCAATTTTTGCGATCCAAATTTTTCCCAAATGATCTGGACCTTCTCATTCAACGAATTCCCGGTCCTCCCAATTTACCTATCATTGGGACTACGCATCAGGTCTTGGGATTAAGTATTAGGGGTGAGTCTTAAGATTTGAAAGGCCAATTGCGGAGAATATTGCGAAGGTTTTAATAGTTTCATGGAATTGTACATTACATGGGCCAGCAAAGTTGTTGTTGGTATTGCACATTTCAAACATTCGTTATATTATACAAGGATAAAATGTGGGACCATATGGACATTCAGAAAATATAAACCGTCCCCATCTTTCAAGCGCCTCTCCACAAAATTGCCTTTTTCTAAGCCTGACTTACACAGATAAAACAAACTGATCTAACTGGTCCGGAAGCAAAAATTTTCAGAGTTGAAACTTTGGCTAAAAGTTTTGTGCAACTTGTACTCGTCATGTAGATTCCAACAATACCAAACTTGCCGAGTTTCGCTCAGTACTGAGTTGGCGCGGTGCTCGACCTAGTCTTAAAGGGCCACGCAGCGCCCTTCACGTCCGGGGTCACTCTCGTCCAGCGTCTCATTGTGGCTGTTTCCTCTCACCAAACTTACTGGGCACTTATTGGATACCTCTAATCGAAAGTAGTGTTCTTCGCGGCCAAGAGAGGCGAAAATTGAAATCAGAAATCGTGTTTCCTGATCAGAACCATTGTTAAACTTATTTTGTGTATTTAGAATTCACAAAGAAATATCTAGAATGGAGCCTAACCTACGGCTCTCCTATGCTAATGAAATTACTTAATGATGTGTGGTTGACAATTTCTAAGGCGGAGCATTTTGAGGTATATATTTTGGGTCTTATCTCGATTACTCCCCCACCACTCAAAATCCTTAAAACTTGACCAAATGAGCTAAAATTTGGTGTGGGTATGTTTTTGACCTTG
Organism: Trissonchulus latispiculum; assembly: GCA_030248195.1. NCBI lineage: Eukaryota > Metazoa > Nematoda > Enoplea > Enoplida > Ironidae > Trissonchulus > Trissonchulus latispiculum. The sequence continues at coordinate 15,609 of JASAND010004471.1, forward strand.
GTTTTTTATGACCTATGAGAAGAGTATTTGACTAATATTAGACCTATGTTACCCTAATATTTGACCTATGTTTTTTCGGTTTCCCTTGGTCCCCCCTTAGAAATCAAAAAAAATTTAATTTCGCGCAATCGAAAAATAACCTGTATTTTAACTTAGCGTGACGGGAACATACCCACATCAAATTTTAGCTCATTTGGTCAAGTTTTAGGGATTTTGAGTGGTGGGGGGTAATCGAGATAAGACCCTATATTTCCGTGTTTCAGATCTTTAGTCAATATATCTTATTCTACTTTACAAGCCTATATTATATCGAAGCCTCTAGGTTTTTCCTCAGACTGAAATGTACATACATTAACATAGGGTCGGGTCCTGGGGGGGGCTTGTCCCCAAAAAATTTTGAAGGGGCTTGTACCTTGAACAAAAAATTTCAGGGGGGCTTGTACCTCAAGAAAAAATTTGTAAAATATTTCGAAAAATTAGCGCTAATTTTATTAGAATTTGCAGAAAATCTTCAATTTTTGGAAAAAATTTCAAAATTTTGCCCGATTTTCCCGAAAAATCAAAGATTTTTGCTAATAAATTCCGGCGCAGCCGGAAATTTTTTGAAATTTCACTGTAAAAACTAATCTTTTCCGGCTGTTTTCGGTCACCCCTTGGCCATTTTTTCGTTACCCCTTGTCCCGACGGCGATAGGGCTTGTACCTTGTCCGGGGTGGGGGGGCTTGACCCCCCCAGACCCCCCCCCGCGTTAACCTATGGAAATGTATAATATAAACAATTTTCGAACAATAAATCGCGAGTGGAAGAGAGCGCAGTAGAATTTAATTGTAGTACAGTATATTGGACATTTTAAGAGTAGGATGCATTGCACACTAAAAACAATTTAGTTTAGAAATGATCTCATGGAAATATATTCTAATTTATATCTATATACTAAAATACATAAAAAAAGTAATGAGAACGAAGTTCAAACTGTCATCATCTCAACCAAGTTTGGGAAAGGGAAAGTTTGGAAAAAGAAGCTTAAGGTCTGTTGTCTATCGCTGTTTGTGTCCGCGGATCAGTAGGCTAATTATTATTTTGCACTCAGAATAATATTATCAAACCGTTCCAGCTGCTAAACAAGCCTGAAATTGTAGGAAATGTTGAAGGACACAGAGAATTTGACGAAAAAGCAGAGACTATGATTATATCGAGCCTTGGCTGGGCAAGGGACTACTGATAAGGTAATGTTAATGTTGGACTTAAAGGATATTCCAATGAGTCTTTATTTCTACTTTTCAAATTTTGTGATAGGATCATATTTTCCCTTCTATTCAACCGACTATAATTTAAGGTTCTCAATTTTACTCGTGATATTATTCAAATAGAATTGTCATTAAAACAGATAATAGTTGCCTGTCTTGGTTGCTTTGGATCTGAAGTGCTCCAGAGTTCGATAACGTAATTAGGTATTATTTTACACTTTATGTTTAAACTTTTGAAAGGTCATCTAATAAAAAAGCTGTTTTGGCACTCATCACGCGGCATAAGACCGATTC
>JASAND010004472.1:0-42427 GCA_030248195.1 Trissonchulus latispiculum
AAACAAAGTAGGTAACTAGAATTTGAAATAGAAATATGATAAACTGAATTAATAATAACTATACACTTAATATAACTAATAATAACTTAACTATAAAATTTTGCAATGCACGCCAAAGTAAATCTAGTAAACGAGCTCAAGGACATTGTTTTCAAATACAAGCCACCAAAAATTCGTTCACCTTCTTTCCTCCACAGCAATCGTTTGGTACCACAGCCTTCCAAGCGATGGCAGGGGGGTGGGCAATGTCAGTTAGAGTGGAAGGGCATGTACATTGCTGAGGGCTAAGATGTGCCATCCTAATGTTTAGAGTGCAATATATATATATATATATATATATATATATATATATATATATATATATATATATATATATATATATATATATAATATATAATTTCGTTTTGCCATCGCATGGATTATCTACCAATCGTTTGACTGTCTCACACTAGACTCAAGACAAATGCCACCAATATCCAAGTGAGATCCCAATTTTGTTAGCCCTAGCACTCAAATCATATAAAAATTGTGATAAAGCGTAAAATAAATTTACCTAAAAGCTTGTCACAGGTTTAATTCACACTATTACAGTAGTAAAATTGTAGTGAAATTTAAGAAAGCAGTGAATTTAAGAATGCAGTGAAGTTTGAAATGCAAAATTACTCATCTTTAGATCCGAGTACCCGGATTCGGGTCTGAACGGGTCTGGGTCCGGCCTAACGGGTCCGGATCCGGGCCGGGTCTGAAATTTTGGACCCGGAGCTAACTCTGAGTTGCAATGTCAGCGCAAATCTGAAGTACTGAAGCAAATCTTTCATTTAGTTAAGTTCCAGTTCAATGTGTAACACTGACTACATACAACAGATAATTTTCATTGCTGCTGGCTGAACTCTAGGAGTAAAAACTTAAACTGACATAAATGGTTTGCAAACTAATTTGCATATGTAAGCAAACAATGTAGTGATGCGCAAGACTCAAAGGTACAACCAAAGGGGGCCTTGCTCGGAAAAAATCTACGCCGCCATTTTAAGTTTTAGCGCTTAAATTTTTCAATTAAAATTTTCCAAAATGAATTTTCTATAGTTTTTGATGCTATGCAGTATTAAGTATTATGTAAAACGCATGGAATAAATTTTGGCACAAAATTTAATCCAAAGTCCCTTCCAACAAAAACAGCCAGCTATATGAGCTCTATAGTGAGCATAAGTACGATTTTGACGTTTTGTCCAAAACAGTTCAAACTTCTACTCAAACTATTACAAGTATCTCGCCTCTAGGCGAGATAAAAACTACAGTTTGAGGTGTCAGCGTAAAATACATGATGCCTTTCACAGAGAGAGAAAATTTACACTCACTAATCCAAGCTGTTGAAGGTGTCAGCGTAAGATACATGATACAAGAGAAGTCGACACTTATAAGACTGCGGTGTCAGCGTGAGCTACTATTACCTGCTTAATGAATGAATTGATATTTTTAGGATACGTCTCCGGGGACCGTGATTTTTACTCTGACAACGTTTGATCCTGACACGGGAGTCAGTGGAATAAACAACTTTAAATTAGATGTACGTCTTCTGTAATTATCATGCTTAACAGTGAAAACATTTAAACGTTAACATTTAAAACGTGTGTACAGACAGACAAAATTGAGGGGGTGAATTTTTCCAAAAACCCCAAAAATTCAGATTCTTGAGGGAGTTTAGGTAGAGTTGTTGGCCGGCCGAGGAAAACCCGGCCGGCCGTGTCATAAGCAGACGACCGGCTGGCCGGCCGGTCTTCAGAAAAACGACACTACATGATTTCATCTGCTATACATAACCAGGAATAACCGTATGCATCATTTAATGCAAAACATTTTTGCAAAATACACGTAAAATAGGGCAAAACTGGTACCGGCCGGCCCATTTTGACCGGCCGGCCGAGTCAAAAAACCGGCTGGGCAACAATACTAAGTTTAGGGGGCCCTCTGGAGGAGCTCCAGGCATTGGGGGTGCGCAATGAAACTGAATGTTTTCGTTCTAATGTAGGAAGTAAATTTAAAGTTAGTTAATCTGATTTGTTACTTAATTCTTCATGTTGTTTTTATTTTGAGGTCTAATTTCTTCTTTATTCTTAGGATGGATTCGACGGTCTGTTTCAACTGCGAAACGGGAGCTGCAGTAACTCCCTCTGCACGGCTGATCTGTATCTGCTCAAAAGGCTCAACTATGATCTCAAGAATATGTACACGCTCAAAATTAGTGCTTTCGTAAGAATACGTCTATTTATTATATATAAAGAAAATTTTTGTTTGCTTGATGAAAAAATATTTTAGATAAAGTTAAGTTTAATTAATTAATCTAAAGTATTAATATAAAATTCTGCATCTACCATGCCCAATAATCTGTTGGTTGCTGTCGGTAGTTTTGAAATGATAACCCCGTTTTTATCTGCTTAATAAAAATTCGGTCTGGTACAAAGTTTATTTCAGTACTGACATTACTTGAGTTTCTGCCCACCTAAAGAGATATACTGAAAGATCTGTATGCAACTTTCCTGGTATACACACATTATAAATATTCTTAAGCACAACTTTAACGTTTAGGACGGTGCTGGTCGTATAAAGACCGTAAATACGGTGGATTTTACGCTGGTTGTAAATGTACTAGATGTGGCCAACAATCCTCCAAGATTCATAACTGACCAAAGAGTGTTTCAAGTTGACGAAGATACTCCTGTGGTAATTTAATAAATAGTCTTTTTATTATTACCAAAATTTTATTTTTTTAATTAATTAAGATTGAAGCTGTCAAAATTTGATAGTTTTAAATTTTGATAGCTAAAAATTTAATAAAACTTTTGATCATTGGTATTGTTCGATTCCCACCTTAGCCATAATGACGTTACATTGTTTCCTTGAACAAGAAACTTAGGTCACTGCTCCGCCGGTCGGATGAGGCGTTAAATTGGTGGGTCCGTGTGCTGCCTTGCTGGGGGTAGTGCACGCTAAAGAACCTTTAATCCACTTATCGTCAAGAGTAGGGAACGGAGTTCCCGGTGGATATACTAGCATCTGCAATGTGGTCCCCCTACCTCCTGCGAGGGAGTGCTGGGTGCAAACGAATCATGTACTCAATATGGATCACACAACTTTCCGGGTTTGTCTCTGATCCCATCCCATCTGCGCTTGGGGCTTGGAGTGTCGAAAGATGCTGTGTTTTTCTACCTTGCGTATGAGCAGTTAATGGATGTCTTACTACCGGAACCGAAAGGCCAAGAATGTGTCTGCTCCAGCTTCCCATTGTGGGACAGCCTTTAGGCGACGAAGCGAGAACCATACTCGCTATGACTGATGGGGAGGGACATAGGTTAGCGCCCTCATATAGCCTCTTGGCTGAGTAACCCGCCAATATATAACAACAACAACATCGTTGGTAGTGCTGAACTCGCTAACGTAAACACTATATATATATATATATATATATATATATATATATATATATATATATATATATATATATATATATATATATATATATAATGCTGATTCTTCCCAAATGGCGTAATTACAGCAGCACAATTACAGTTATTATTATTAATTATTATTCATTAGTCCACCTGCAAATATTTTTCACATCCTTTTAAAATCGAAGTTTCGTTTTCAGAATACGGAAGTGTTTCAAATTAAGGCGGTTGACGGGGATCCTGGAGTCCAGACGCCAAATCCTATTGTATATAAAGTTGTTAATGAAGGTAATAAGTTCTAGTGCATAGCTATCAAAATAACAAAAGGTCGCTTTGAGACGTCAATAAAGTTGTTCTTTATCATTGTTTCATTTTTAATTACGTTACAGTTAATACTATTAATTACACTTACCTATTTTGTTGCACCAATTTGTGCATTTTTGAATATACATGTTCAATACACTACAGTATTCGAATTATCAAAAATCTATTTGTATTTATTTCTTTTTAGATTCGAAGAGATTTTTTGACATAAATGCAACGACTGGTTGGGTCTATGTGAAGCGGCCTTTGAATAGAGAAAGTCCTGTTGTAATGGCCTATGGCGGAGCTTTTCCACTACAGATAGCAGTAATTATATTCATAGGTTAACGCGGGGGGGTCCAAGCCCCCCCAACCCGGACAAGTTACAAGCCCTATCGCCGTCTGGGACAAGGGGTAACGAAAAAATGGCCAAGGGGTAACGAAAACTAACCGGAAAAATTAGCTTTTACAGCAATATTTCGAAAAATTTCCGGCTTCGCCGGTATTTTTTAGCTAAAATGTTTAATTTCTGGGAAAAATCGGGCAAAATTTTGAATTTTTTTCCAAAAATTGAAGATTTTTGCAAATTTTGATAGAAAATTGGCGTTAATTTTTCGAAAAATTTTACAATTTATTCTTGAGGTACAAGCCCCTCAAAATTTTTGTTCAAGGTACAAGCCCCCTCAAACTTTTTTGGGGACAAGCCTCCCCAGGACCCGACCCTATGTTAATGTATGATTATATTCATTAATTTAGCTTACGGATTTTGTACCTACTCGTAGTAGATTTTAATGGTAAATATAGTTCAAATCATAATGTACATTACTGTCTCTCTATATATGTACGGGAATGTATGTTAGTTGTACTTTTTATTTCAGGCGGAAGAATTAGGTCAACTTCAGTCTTCCAAAACCACTCTGAATATAACGGTAATAATTGCTGACGTTGACGATGAACCACCCAGATGTAATGAGACGATCTATAAGGGAATCATCAAAGAAAATTCGCCGCCATTAATTCCGATCACCTGGCTATTTGGAAAAGATCTATACGTTTATGATAACGATGAGGTTAATAAATCCAATCTAATACTGAATATAACCGCCATTGTAAAATTGGGTTCTCTGAAATATTTGGCATACGCCTTTACACAATCATACTATGGTACAATCATACTATGATAACAATTTACACTTTTATGTACTGCGTACGCCTGCACCTTCCATGGCAACTTTAGTACAAGAATTGGTGTTTTTAACTACTGCCATAGTTAGCGTTTTAAAATTTTAACTCAAGGTTATGCCGATTTTAGGGTCATAATGGGGAGTTTGAGTTGGAACTGGAAGGAGATCAGGAGGTTTTTGATGTGACGCCGACAGTGGTCTATAATGAGGCTAAACCGATGATTAGAGTCAGAAAACCGACAAAGCTGGATTATGAAATCACCAAATCGATCAAATTTAAGGTAAATACATCCTCTGATATTAGTTCTTTATGTGGATGTAAACTACTGAGAAATTATTGCTTGTATGTTTTTACCTAATTAGAAACCTAATCTAATTAATTAAGTATTGACTAATAATTTCAGCTTTGGCTTAAAGAGAAATCCAAAGGAGCCCTATCAAGCTTTTGTGAGATAGAAGTCGCCCTCAAGGACATCAACGATAATCCTCCCCAGTTTAATCAGACGATTTATGAAGCAGCCATCGTGGAAAATTCGCCACCAGGATCTGTTATTACCAAAATTTCGGTTAGTAAAATCCAGTTCTTTTGTTTGCGATTTATAGAAAGTAAAATACAGTACATAGTCACTGATAGGGGGAAATTAAAATACTGTCCTCGATTTTAGAACAGGTGTGCCTGTTGTTCCCGATATAAGCTGATGCAACCGTTTATTGGCGGAATTAAAATTGGCCATCATGTTTCTATTGATTTTTAATATCCCATTTTGATCGACTAATTTATGATTTCTTGTGTCTGTTTTAGGCCTACGATTTGGACAGCGAAGAGTTTCTGCCAATCGTATTTCGTTTGACCGGTGACGGTGCGGAGAAGTAAGTGAATTTTGTTTAATTTTAATTTACATTAATTTAAATTTAAATTTAAATTAAGCAGCAGCATTTTGTTTAAAATCTTAAGTGTTATCCAACTGTATAATTATAAATATCATTTACGCTTTTGCAAAGCGAAAATTTGCTGGCTGCTGCTGATAAAATCCAATTATCGGTTGTCGATGTCACAGGGAAAATTTTGTCCCGTGAAATTTTTCCCCCCGGAAAAATTTCACTAGAGAACTCTTTCTCCGCGGAAAAATTTCCCTGACGCCGTATATATTTTCTTCAATGTTATTCATTGTAGGAATTTTAACTAAGCTTTGCAAATTTGCCCCTTATTTTGAAATTACGTATTCAACTATTTTAGAATTGTATTGAACGTTTTTCCTTCCACCCTTTTAACCTAGTTAAAAGATTTAATCTGATAAAATTTACCTATGTTTAATCTTATTTCTAGGGACGCTCCTAGTATTAAAAGCATAGTAATTAAATTTCATGTCATTAAAGTGAATCGAATCGCATTATATCGAACTGAAACATTACTTCAATTCTCTTTATCTTATGACTTAAGAGTTGAGTCAGCTTTAAGCTTTCTCTGTAAAAATTAATTGTAATCTTTTAAACCGCATGTTGAATTTTCAACTAAGACAACTTTTATTGTTTAGGCCCTATTTCGTTACAGATTAAAAAAGTCGGAGAGCGTTGTTAACTTTGTTTTTACATGCGAATGACTAAATGAATCGGATTGGACGCGGCAGGTACGATGTCTATAGTAACCAATCAAATTCGTTTTAGTTCATTCGCATATGAACACATGCTTTAACATAAGCGGTACCACCCCCGAGATTTCGGCCTTAATGTGCCGAGTATCTCTCTAGCTTATTCTATTAGGAAGAGCTATCTCACTCTGCCTAATATAAGCTCATGGTTAAATGTTATTATTTATTAAATTATAGTTTATTATTGACTTGATTTTATTAATGGTTAATTAATTTGGATGAAATCCGTCTTTAGGATAACTTGGAGGGGAGGGGGGGGAGGTGCACAGTGCAGACTGCCCCAAGACCGACAAGCAATGAGTAGACCCCCCGGCGAGAAGGGGAAAAAGTGTAGATGCTCTCGTCCAGAAGGAAATAGGGACAGACTCCTCAGCGATTTAGAACAAAAATTGCTCATTGCTTAGCAAATTTCAGTAAAATTTTCTTACGAATCGCTAAAAGTCATAGTTTACTAATTTTGGCCGAAAAATAAAAATTTGCAATTTTTGCAAATTTTGAGTAGACCCCTTAAAATTTTGGAATTAAAGAAATAAATTAAAAATGAATATAAATTAATTATAAATTTAATCCAAGTAATTTAACTTTAAGCCGTTTAATCAAAGCTTCTGTTTCTTTTAAAGGGATTGGCAACGACTGATAAAATATTAAACTAATTGGATTTGTAACATGAAACTAAGTATAAATTTTGGTAACTCATACTATGTTGCTACATCCAGCAAAAAATATTGTATTAGGGAAATTTTTCCGGGGAGAACAACTTCCCTACTGAAATTTTTCCGGGGGGAAAGATTTCCCTAGGGAAATTTTTCCGGGGGGAAAGATATCACGGGGGAAAATTTTCCCTGTGACATCGACATGCCATACTCTTGTGTATTATGTACTCTATGTTCTACATACTCTTTATGTTATAATTAGTTAGGTTTCTAATTTCACAGGAGTGCTGAATCTGAGACCGACTCATCTGATAAAACCCCGCACCTGATGAGCTGCAAGGGTTATCCCTAAGTGATGAATGATATAACCAAACCACTTATTATGTACTCTTGGTATAACTAACAAAGCATGAGGAGGGTAAATATTTCAGCTTTGCTTTGGACTCCAATGGGACCTTGCTATCGGCTGTTGAACTAGACCGAGAGAATATCTCCGTTTTTCGATTGACAGTGACCGCCACAGATGACGGAGGGAATGGAAACTTCAATTCTGTACCACTCTTGATAAACGTCCATGACATAAATGACCATCCGCCAAAGTTCCAGCAGTCTGTCTACGTTGCCTATATACAGGAGAATAGCTACATGTTTACACATAAGCCTCAGGGTTTATTTGTTAAGGTATCGAACTTGATATTTGATCTATGAAATTGATAGATAAGAAATTGAACGGAAGAAAATGCTTCTTCAATTTTTTAATCAGGAGTCAGGATTAACCGTTTTCCTTGAATACATACAAGTACTAAGAATGCTTCTCCTGAGCATGAGTAATGAAAATGGATGTTCCGACGTTTTGTTTTTTGTGTAAACAAGAACCAGCTCTTGCGATCTAGCTAAAGGTATTAACCTGTTCTGTGGTTCGTTTTAATTTCTTAAACCCATTTTTCAACTACATACATATGGACAGTTCAAAATGTCTTTCAGAATTTGCAAGTGTTAATTTTTTAGCTTAATTACCCGTTAATTAACATTAATAATTAGTTTTAAATAAAGGCAGCAAACTTTTTTCTGATTATCCGAAAATATTTACCATTTTCTGTGGTTTGTTTTAATTCTATAAGCCATATTTCATTATCACGTGGAAAGTTCAACTTTCCCTTAAGCTTTTGCAAGTGTTAATGGATTTTGCTCGTTAATTACTAATTAATGAATCATCGTAATACCTTAATTAATTACTCGTTAATTAACATTACTAGTTACTTTCAACCTTACATAATTGAAACCACCAACTTTTCACTTTCTAGATATTCAAAATATTTACCCTTTCTGTGGTTCGTTTTCATTCCACAAGCTGTTTTTCGAATAGCTCTGCTCGTCCATCAGCTGTAACTGGATTTAGTGCTTTTAATTAAAATCGCCCATTAATTAACTTCAATAATTACGCTTAGACTTTTATAATTATGATCAACAGACTTTCGCTTCATATTGCTTAAAAATTTAACAACTGGTTCAATTTTACTCCCCCATTTACTAACCCCGTTGCTGCCTCTAGTCCAGCTCGACTGAGACTTAAAGGCAAAAGAAAAGAGGGGAAACTAATTTAATTCTAAAAGAAAGTTTTGTTTTTGAATTCATGTCTTAGCTAAATTCTTGGGTATTGCAATTCGTAATGTGCTTCTATCTTTTAAATGTTTAAAGGCTCGTAGTCGTAACCTACTATTAGTTAATTATTATTACCTACCTAATCAGCAGTCTCTAAGTCTTAAGTAGGGGACTCCGTGCTCCAGGTTTAGTATTACATTTTCTTGTTCTCCTTTTGCGAGAAATTGACGTAGTGTCAAATTTTCGCCTGTGTAATGTGGGTAATAGCGTCGCCGCTATCACCCCCTTTTCAAGTCCCTTTTAATCTTTAACTTTCGTTGTTTTTTCCCTAAAACTCCTTAAAAATCCTCCAAATTCCCCTTAAATATTATGTTATTATAATTGTTGGGAAGCACGATGATTTTGTATAGTTTTGTATGTAAAAATCCTCTTTAAATAATGTGCAATGCTCATATTTCAAAAATCCTGTAAAAACCTTTAATTTCCCTATTTGTGAGCGTAAAGTTAACATTGCAATTATTTTGACTTAGCAAAGATAGACCCTCCCATTCCCAACGCATAACAAAATTCTCCTTTGACGCTTACGTCACCCTTTCATCAGTTGGGAGATTTCTGCCTTAGTGTACAGTCGGTTAAAATTTGGGGGCCTCCGTAAAGTCCTTTAAACATCCGTAAGTGTTTCATTTTTTGTTACCGTTTCCAAAATTTCTCTGAACTCACACCTGCTAATCCCTTCCCTAATTTTTAACCACTTTTCCGTCTGTTTTCTATTAACTCCTAACTCCCCCGTTCCTATTCCCTCCCTTTTCTGCGGGGTTGCCCCCGTTCCCCTGGGTCTATTTTTACTAGCTAACCACCCCTCCCCAATTTTGTTGATTCCTCTCCTTTCCCCCAATAATTGCTGGTTCCCTCTCTCTTGCATTGTTCCCCTATTTTTGTACCCTTATTATTGTTTATTCTGCGGGTAGCCCGCTGTACTTGGTTGTCCCCTCTGGGTAGCCCAGAAGGGTTTTTCCTATTGTAATTCCCTGTGCGCGTATTAGTAAATTAGCCAGATGTCTTTCTGCTTATTTACTTAGTATTATTATTTACTTTTAAACTAGATCTGATCTTGTTTACTAGCTAGGTAGCGCTCTGGGAATAGCCCATAGTCCGTCCCTAATTGAGCTAAATTTTGTGTGCGCGTGTCCCCGTTTTGCTAAGCGCCCCGTTGGCGGCCCCCAAAAGTGTCTGTTTCCCTTGGCGAGGCAAGTCGTGGGTAAGAGCCGCCTGGACTATTAAGATCTCCGCCCGCAGTCATCGGTTAGCGTTTGTTGCGCTCAGTCCTACGTAAAATTGGGTGTGTGAGCTCTGTGGTTAAATTCCCGGCTCCTACCATATTTTACACCTGAGTGCGTTTTCACTAGTGTTAATTTTTCTGTTTTATTTAACAATAAGAGACAGGGATTAGTTTGATTGCCCTTTCCCCATTAGCGCAAACACATGAGATCCCGCCAAAAGTTACGTTATGATTACCAGTGGGATTGACCGAGATCAGAATCATTTAGTGCGCACCCTTTTTGCGCAAAGGCAATTTAGGCCAATCGGGACTATGATTGCCGAAATTGCAGTGATTGACAGGTATACCGACTTTCTACCTCAGTATTACCTGTTCTTAATACCTGTACGGATGCTTTTTTGCCTCTCCTCTCCCCTGTTTCATTATTGCGTCTATCAAAAGATATTGAGCACACAAACCTTAGTAAGATTCCGCGGATTTGTTCAAGCTAGGTTTTGCCGCAAAATATTCCACGAAATTGAGCTGGCATGGTCGGAATTGCACTGCCCAGTTTTTGTCAAGACAAAATTCCAGTTTCGTGGATGGAATCCTGCTGACTTGGATAAGGCACGTAAACTTTTTGCTGAATTGAGCTACGTTTTTTGGAACTAAGCTTCGGTATTGCTTGGACTGGGTAAGCCACGCAAGTTTTAAACTTAATTGAACCAACGTTTTTGGATTTCAGCTTAAATGTTTCTTTGACTGGGCTAAGCTTTGAAATTATTTTACGCTGGGCCGTTGGAAACCTGCTGCCAAGAATTACCTTTAACCAAAGTCCACGGTTTCGAGCTGGATTGGTAGGAATGCAGCTGGCTGGTTTTTGCCTCAAAAATATTCCGTGGAATAAAGCAAGCATAATTTTGATGCGCCCCATCCGTGGAATCTTGCTTGGTTTGTGTACTCAATATCTTTTGATATGTGCATATATTAGGGCGTTACTATGCCCAAAATTCCACCAATTTCCCCTTGCCTTGGACAAGCTTACGCTCAGCACTAGTTCTTCCACAAATTAGCTTTCTTTCATTAGGGGTTTTAGCTTTCTGCATCCCACCTTTAGGTCTCTTTTCCCTTTTCATCTTTTTCATTCTACTAAGTTTATAAGCGATCCCCCTCTGGAGACCCAGAAGTCCTTTACTAAAATGATCAACTTAGCAAAACCATGTTGATTTCATCTAATTTAGTTTAATTATTGTAAATGATTCTGATGTATGTAATATCTGTATGATATTACTTTGGTCGCGTGGATTTTCGCAAGGAAATACACCGAGCAGCTTGGATTTGCGGGGACTCTCCCACGCCAGTCAAAAGGTGCTTGACGGTATCAGTAGTGTAGAAATGACAGAACGAAAATCTCCGACAGCTGCAGCCAGAGGGAGGCAGATGTTTTTTTCTGATATTTTTAGTTCTTGCTATTTTTTTGCATATGCTTATTAACTGGTATTAACATTTGCTGGTGATTTTTTACAGACTCTTTTAGACAACATGGACTAAAAAAATGTTCTGAAAAGCTAGAAAGTTCCGAAAGTTACGTTTTTGCGTCCACAGATCATTTTTACGAGTTTTATGTTTTTGTAAGGCTTTTCAAAGGTCTTTCCAACAAGCTTACTGTAGCCAAAGAATTCAAAACTATGCTCTCTAACCCAGCAACTTTAAGGCTGTCAGTGGTAGTATGATACAGGGAGTATCATCATGATTGCATATTTACATAACACAATTAAGCTTTAAGCATACATAACTTTAAGCTTTTAACAATCAAGCTTAACAAAAAAATCACCCGAAATGTTAACAAAAACATCACCCCACCCTGCGTCACAGGAAAGTAGCAAAGTCTTAATTTCTTGCATTTCTACATCTCATACAGCGTGTGAGTTTGAATCCTTTTGACCTCTCCATGCGTTCAGGGCAGACTTTTGAGTGAGGGTCCCCAAAAGTCACCTCAAAAAGTTAATGACCAAACTTTGAATTTCGTCTGCTATTTACTAAGGGAAAGCCTAGGCAACTCATATTGAACATGTGACATGTTCTGACAGTGAGCTATCGATACATATATAGAAGTTCCCAGTCTGACCTCTGACCAGTCGTGGGGTGGGTGATTTTTGGTCAAAATTTTAACAAATTAAAAGTTACTTTCATATTTTGTTAGTGATACCGGAAGAGCAGCTAAAGTAAAACTAACGCCAAATTCGATATCAGCTACCTCGAAACTCATATACCCATTGTTTTTGAGGTTGTTTGACACTTCCCAGAATCCAATTTTTGTTGAACAACAAAAAATCACCGACTTTCGTCTACTGCAGCTTACTAGTAGGTCGTAGAGCAACGAAACTGGGGTGGTTTAGCTTAGCCAAGACCTATCTATGGGTTCTCAAAGTAATTGATCTGGTTTAGTTTTGCGAAAGTTCTAGACAAAAAACCAAATTTTGATTTTTTGTTAAGCTTTCTATACGATGATCAAAACAACTTCTATTACAGAGGCATATAAATAAGTTAGAAACAAATTTTCAGTGAAATGAAATTTCAGTCACAACATGCATATATATAGTCACAACTCAGAAATACACACAACAAACATTGAAAAATGTGTTATGTTTGTTGGAGAGAATTAGTATTAGACGGCATTGTTTAACTCTTTTGATTTAGAACATCACACCACCGTTTTCTCCAATTGCAATTTCTTTGCCTTTTCACAATTTCAGAAACCACATCTGACATGTCTAAAATCAGGTCTACCACATTAAAAATACAAATATTTACACAAAATTACGACTATTCAAAACTTGCAAACAACTCAAACTGTCTCTAAGTGCTGACTGATACGTTGACAACTGTTAATCAAATAATTCATCACCAAGTTGGTAGGAAGGATCGTCTTCCTCAAACGTTTGAGATTCATCGCTCGAACGATCATGTTCATCTGGCTGCAACCGTCACGATCAAGATATAGCAATGGCGAAGGTGTGCCAATTTCCAGTGGACCCCAGACATGGTCGTTGACTGATTCAATCTAAAAATACAAGTATCTTGTATTTCAATGCATACACACTTTCTTACATATTCATATGGAAACCTTTTCCAAGTCATACCGATATTGAAAGAGCGACTATTCAAAATTCCATATTGCATGAACATATTTTGTTTCTGATATTACCAGACCTTTTAATGTTGTCGCAGTCTTACTTGGTTAGTAAGCCATTGGGAAGAGACACTCCAGCTACTAGAAAAATGTCCAATTTTGACGATTTCAAGCTATAAGCTTTATAATTTGTTATGAACACTAAATTTTACATTTATCACAATAGAAAATACAATAACGCTTCCTTATTTACTACAACATTTGTGTCAGACTTCAGAATATTTCAAATCCATGTTTCGTTCTTATCCAAAAACACTGGACAGTACTGCATTTCATAATTGTGAAAGTTTGAATAACCAAGCTTTCGAAAACTATTATTGTTTTTATGGAACAAATAGGCTTTAGAATCATTCTACATTTTCTATAAATTAACACCAAAATTAACATAAGAATGAATCACTGGCGCCATGATTTCCTTACCATTGAAGCAAACTAGAGAAGACTTCTCTACAATTGGGGCATCTCAGATCATGGTGGAGTACAAGTTCTATGGTGCACAATGCACAAACACGAGGCCTGGAGGAGCTTGCCTGCGCACAATTATTAAGAGTAACTGTTGGTTGTAGTTCAAAGCATATCATGCGCTCATCATCCTCCTCCTCATCATCACCATTTTGAACGGACTATTGATAGCATCAGGAATGTTTGAATGCAATTGGTTGCGAATACAAATAGTTGAAGTATTCATGCAGATGTTCCGCCGTGTGTATGGGCATAAGACTTGACAATACCCCTATTCGCGTGATGAGTGAAGTCGACAAGGGAAAACAAAACATATACAAGAAATTGCATGTATTACTATGTAAAACAATCAATTTATTCATACAGATTGAATTAAGTTTAAAATAGCTACAAAGTAAAATAAAATTAATTAATACGTAGTTTGGTAAATTCTTATGTATGCTGCATCTTCTTTATTGCAGCTGTCTGTTCTTAGTTATTGTTGTTTGCTGACCACTTCGACAAAGTCTGTTTGCTATTGAAAATGTAGCAACTACCGTAAAACATTGGCGCTAAAAAGGTATTGGCCTAATCGTAAAAGTCGTTGCATTTTTAATTACCTGAAATTTTTAGTTTAGGCTGGCCTTAAAGGCATTCTGGAAATGCTGTATTTTTTCATGGGTGAAGTTTGGGCCTATATGTGATTCAAAATAATGACCGGACTTCATGTGAATTTTACTAAGAGCAGGTTCAAGTCAAAGGTGTATGATCCTAAGTATAATGTCTAGACTTCACCTCCTAGCTTAATAAAGGCTAGTAAAATACAAAATTTGCTTTACTCCAAGCAGAAATTAGATAGACACTAGAACGTATGTCAGAACTTAGAATTACACACAAATCAAGTAGTCACAGATTATAAAAATATATTAGATTCGACAAACAATAGCGGGCCCCAAACTGAACATTATCTGCTAACCCCTACTCAATGCGTTGACCTCACTTCAACAACAAAAACCCTGACTAATGGATCTCCCATTTCAGTTACCTTTCACATTGAACCTTTAGTAGTTGAAGGAAATCAGATAAAGCCAACCACCTACAGTGGTAATAAAGGTTGACCATTTGCGAAAGTAAAGACGTTAGAATGACGTAGCTTATCTTAAGTAATTAGTCTTCGAGTAGAGATTGTACTATAAAGTAAACATTTCATTTAATCTACTCCTAAATCATATGTTAGCAAATCAATGCTAACTTTCTGACAATATTATTGATAAGAAACATGACCTGGTCTTACTGTACTATATTTCACTACTCATTAGTAGTATTCAGGATCACTAATGAGCCAAATTCCCTCCCATCTACCGTAATCCTATCTCTTCATCTAGCTATTCCAATTTTCTTCATTATCTACGCCAAAAATATTTATTATCATTGTCTCCACCCTTGCGTCATCGCATTTTTCTTAGAAACAGATGTTCTTTTTATTTGCCGTAAAAAAGCTTAACAACTGGGTTTTGAAAATAACCAAGTTTGGAAAAAAATCTGATTTCCTCCCATCTACCGTAATCCTTTCCCCTATATAATAGTTTCTCATCCCCCTTCTATTGTCCCCAACCATTCGATTTCATTATTCCTCGTCAAACTTCAAATTCATACTTCATTTAAGTAGAAGGGTTGAAACTTTAGCTATTGCTTTCTTTGTCTTGTCAGTTCTTCCCCTTTTCCGGTTTGCTATTCTTAACTATTAACTATTAACTATACCCAAACGTTTTTCCTCCAATTCCACGAATTGCGCTGTTTGCCCCTTCACCTAGCACCATAAATCGTCTCGCGATACCATTTGGCATCATTAATTTCCTAGATATTACCTCTGTCCCTTCTACCTCGTGTTCTCAGCCTCCTTTCTAGTTCTTCCCTTCTTTCTTAAATGACGCACATGTCAACATACCTTTTAGTCTTTGCCCCACGTTTCCAGTCCAACTCCTTCTTTCTCCTGAAATTAACTGCCTATTAACATTCTTCTGCCTTACTTTCTAGTTTAGTAACATTTGCTCTTTCTCCTCCCACTCCCTTCGCGCCTATTTCCAAGCATTCTTGCTTATCCCCGTAACCACTTATAAAAGTTTGCAAGTTTCATTTACAACAAACTAACACCTTCTATATAATTAGATTTATTGAGCAACCGCCACATCATATTTCTCCGTATGTCGCTATTATCTTTTGTCCATGATATGATTGAGATATTTTTCTCTTCAAGTCGGCCTCTGTTTTTAATGCGCTCTAGGAAAGAGCGCTTGGAGTGCCGATGTAGACAAAAATTGAGAGGGAAACGGCCAAGCTTTGCATGGTCGTCTTCAAAAACTGAAGAACTTCATATTCTGTTTCTGAAATACATTTGTCTGCAAACATAAGTTGACCGAAAACTCTGATTCCGGATTCAATTGACCTTTCAGCCAGAGAAAAGATTTGGTTTCAAGAGCAGAAGCTCCATTTTCCGTTCTTTTCAGCATAGTTGCAAGGACGAAAACTTGGAATACAAAGCTGTCGTTGGGGTCGTTCGAAAACTGTTGAAATATATTTTTTCATAAAAATTTTTCACAAGGACACGGGCACAGGAACAGTAATGACGGAAGACACGCGTCTTAGAGTCTTTATTTTTTCACTTTTGTCACAATTTTCATTCACTTTTATTATTTGACTTTGTTTCTCCACCTACTTTCTCTTTCCGCCAAAGTATTAATCCCCCTTCTATTGTCGCCAACCATTCGATTTCATTATTCCTCGTCAAACTTCAAATTCATACTTCAGTTAAGTAGAAGGGTTGAAACTTTAGATATTGCTTTCTTTGTCTAATCACTGTCGGATTACTGTAGATTTAGACTTAGGCTTAGCATGTCTGACTGACTGATATTCCACACTGCCTATTAATATTCTTCTGCCTTACTTTCTAGTTTAGTAACATTTGCGCTTTCTCCTCCCGCTCCCTTCGCGCCTATTTCCAAGCATTCTTGCTTATACCCGTAACCACTTGTAAAGTTTTGCAAGTTTCATTTACAACAAACTAACACCTTCTATATAATTAGATTTATTAAGCAACCGTTAAATCATATTTCTCCGTATGTCGCTATTATCTTTTGTCTCTACAACATTTCAAAATGCCATAGGTACTAATTAGCATCTTTCATCTGTATTTGCCCCCTCCCTTAAAAAGGTTATTGCATAGTTTAATACACTCGGAGAACCATTCATATTTTTTGCATTCCTACTCTTGTCTCTGGTTTAAATTGAAATAACTACTTTTAAATATCGCAAATCTGTGCCTTGTTAAAATTATTTTTCTTTCAAAAGGTTTTTACCCAATCTCACCCTCCCGTTTTCTTTCTTTCACACTCTATTACCAGTTTCTAATTTAACGTTATTGGTCTAACGTTAACGTCCTCCCTTCTCTCTCATCTGTTTTGTATATTCCTTTTTCAGGAGTCCAGTGTCAGAACTTCCAGAAGCGCTTAATTTCATAAAACTTTCAAACCTAGGAATTGCACCCTTTAAATCAACTCCGAGCGCTGTTGGTTTCGATCTAGTGAGCCCCAGGGACTTAGGCTTTTTCCGGGCGAAAGGCAGATTCTTTTAATTGAGATTACAGTGCAGTTTCCTTCCGGCAGTTTCGGACGCATCGTCAAAGGATCCGGAATTGCCATCTGCAACGGGGTTATCGCCGCTGGAGATGTCATTGATCCTGACTACACCGGTGGAGTTGGCGTTATCCTGACCAATATTGGATTACAAAAATTAAAAGTTCGCCGGGGTGACAGAGTTGCGCAACTGATTTGTGAGAAATTCTCCGCTGTTGAAGCTGATGAAGCAACTCAGATTGATAGCACCAGCCGAGGCGCCAAAGGTTCGGTTCGACCGGGCGTCAGTAGCTTGCGCCTTTCACAATGATATCGGTAGCTTTTGAGGGAAATATCTGGTGTGGGAAATGCACTGTCCTAAAGACTCTAAGACGCGTGTCTTCCGTCATTACTGTTCCTGTGCCCGTGTCCTTGTGAAAATGTTTTATGAAAAAATATATTTCAACAGTTTTCGAACGACCCCAACGACAGCTTTGTATTCCAAGTTTTCGTCCTTGCAACTATGCTGAAAAGAACGGAAAATGTTGCTTCTGCTCTTGAAACCAAATCTTTTCTCTGGCTGAAAGGTCAATTGAATCCGGAATCAGAGTTTTCGGTCAACAAGATTGGAACAAATGGTGTTTTTGTTTTTTTTTTTGGGTTGTTGGTAGGTTTTATGTTTGCAGACAAATGTATTTCAGAAACAGCATATGAAGTTCTTCAGTTTTTGAAGACGACCATGCAAAGCTTGGCCGTTTCCCTCTCAATTTTTGTCTACATCGGCACTCCTAGCGCTCTTTCCTAGAGCGCATTAAAAACAGAGGCCGACTTGAAGAGAAAAATATCTCTATCATATCATAGACAAAAGATAATAGCGACTTACGGAGAAATATGATGTGGCGGTTGCTCAATAAATCTAATTATATAGAAGGTGTTAGTTTGTTGTAAATGAAACTTGCAAAACTTTACAAGTGGTTACGGGTATAAGCAAGAATGCTTGGAAATAGGCGCGAAGGGAGTGGGAAACTAGAAAGTAAGGCAGAAGAATGTTAATAGGCAGTTAATTTCAGGAGAAAGAAGGAGTTGAACTGGAAACGTGGGGCAAAGACTAAAAGGTAAGTTGACGTGTGCGTCATTTAAGAAAGAAGGGAAGAACTAGAAAGGAGGCTGAGAACACGAGGTAGAAGGGACAGAGGTAAAATCTAGGAAATTAATGATGCCAAGTGGTATCGCGAGACGATTTATGGTGCTAGGTGAAGGGGCAAACGGCGCAATTCGTGGAATTGGAGGAAAAACGTTTGGGAATAGTTAAGAATAGCAAACCGGAAAAGGGGAAGAACTGACAAGACAAAGAAAGCAATAGCTAAAGTTTCAACCCTTCTACTTAAATGAAGTATGAATTTGAAGTTTGACGAGGAATAATGAAATCGAATGGTTGGGGACAATAGAGGGGGGAATAATACTTTGGCGGACAAAGAAAGTAGTTGGAGAAACAAAGTCAAATAATAAAAGTGAATGAAAATTGTACGAGCGAAATGAAATATAGGACTGTAATAGTTGAGAAACTATTATATAAGGGAAAGGATTACGGTAGATGGGAGGAAATCAGATTTTGTTTCCAAATTTGGTTATTTTCAAAACCCAGTTGTTAAGCTTTTTTACGGCAAATAAAAAGAGCATTTGTTGCTAAGGGCCTTTTCATAGAAAGCTTAAACGGCTTAGCTTAAACGGCTTAGCTTAAAAGGCTTAAATGGCTTAAAAATTCCTTTTCATAAATAATCGGCTTAAATGGCTTAAACGGCTTAAACGGCTTAGCCGGCTTAAATGGCTTAGCTTAAACGGCTTAATTTAAGCCGATTAAGCCGATTATTTATGAAAAGGATTTTTAAGTCATTTAAGCTAAGCTGTTTAAGCTAAGCCGTTTAAGCCTATTATTTATGAAAGTGTTTTGACTATTAATATATAAAAGCAAATGAACTTCCTGTTTCATTGTAGCTTATATCCTACACCATTGAAGGTACTGGTTCGGGTATATTCACCAAACTTTGAAAGTCTGTAATTTATTCAGTTGTTGGAGTTCAACAATGATTTGTATAGAAATGATTTTAAAGCTAGGAATGTGTTCATTACGCAAAATGAAGTATCTGTAACTCTACTGTTTGAATTGGACATGTGATAACACAAAAGTAATTTTTGAACATGGATTTCTCTGAGTGTGGGAAAGCTAAAGAAAAGCTATCACTTCTGGGTTCAAACGAAACGTCTTCCCAAAAAAGTCTGCAAATTTATTCGTCTTCATGATGCACTCAACCTCAATCCAAATATATACTTTCTATTGTACGAAATTTTAAAAATGAAAATTAAAAATTGACTCAAGTTTTCCTTAATGTATAAAATAATTGTATAAAATGGCCAGAGATTACAAGTTTCTACATTTACATTGAAAGATTTACATTGAGAAAAAATCATCTGCTTATCTATTTTATGAAACCCACTTAATTTTTGAATTTTTACACACATAAGAATCTAAATACAGTATATACATCCCGTCGCTCACCCGAAATGGGTTGGAGTTAAAATAAAAAACTTGAGAAAAAATTAGCTTAATTTTTTAATTTTATACTGTTTAGAATGCAATTGTTTATCCTAGATTAAATATTGCATTAGAAAGAAATTTGAAGAAAATGGCATTGAGGTTTTTACGGTAACACCGGCCCAGTTTAGGTGAGTAGACGGGATGTACTGTATTTGGATTCTTGTATATGTAAAGATTACAAAACTAAGTGGAACTTCTGATAGTTGTTTGGTAAGATTCTGCTATAGCGTCTAATTCTTAGTAGTTTTGCGTAAATTAAAATGTGGTTGACACTAGAAAATTGTTCTTCCAGTGTACTAGAAACTGCTGGCAATAGGTAAGTGAGCGGATGAAAAGCAGACTGTCGATTACAAGTCTCTACAGAGTGAGTAAAATTTAGGTCAGTTGGTGCAAGCCACCGTCAGTATAATTGGTATAACCTCGGGCACCACAAACAGAAACCTTACTGGTATCGCATACAACCATGCCCACTGGAAGAACTAAGCTCTGCTGCGAAATAATGCCTCGTTTGGGGCATGCTCGTTTCAATTTCGTTTTGAAAATTTTAAATTTAAAATTTAAAATACGCCTTAGCAGCAAAAGCTTACAGAGGATTTCCATGAAATATCATATTTAACTACGCCCCTGGAAAAGCTGAGGTTCAACTGGGGAATAATGCCGCCTTAGGGACTGCTTATTAAATTTCTTACAATAGAATGAATCTGGATTGTGTTTCATGAGTGAATCATGAAAACTAATATATTTACAACCTTTCAACAGAATATCGTTCCGTGACTCAAAACTTGGTGTGCAGCGCTACCCTCGTGCACACCACTTTATAACTGTATATAGGAAATAATCCAGGGGTCCGTTGCATAAAAGTGATTAGTTGATTAGTGTAGCAGTTTTTCGATAATAATGAAAGCTGCGAATGGGCTATGACAATAATTTATATATCATATTGAAGCGCTTTGAGCTAATGATATCAAAGGCTTAAATTATATAACAACTTTAATTGGAATGATGCCAGGTTAAAAAGTAGAGAAATTAAGATTGAGTTCAAAATTTTCCTTTGACTGAATGAGTCAGTGAGGATAAATTAGCTACTTCATGATTTTTGGATAAAGCACTTCAACAGCTACGACATGGTGCCAAAAACTCCAAAGACGGCAGACTGTAGCAAAAGTTTTTCTCGAAAAACTGCCACACTAATTAACTAATCAACAATCACTAATCAACTAATCACTTTTATGCAACGGGCCCCAGAGAGGACCAAAGAAAAGTAAGGGATAGATGAGAGAATACTCCGCCCAACGAACATGACTCAAAAGATTTCGGGTCTGACTCAAGAAGTGGGTTTGCTAAGGGTACCGCATTACAGTGCAACACTAACAAAGCTGTAAGCTGGAGAATACATGTATAACTTGTATAAGCATAACATAACCTGAGTTAAGTAAACAAAAATATTTTTTGACTTGAATAGCTAAATAAGAGTGTTATTTATGAAGTTGAGGCTGCTTTTTTAAATATTTACCAGTAGTAAAAAGCATGCCAATAACACCATTGAATTCTCCACACTATGAGCTTCAATTTGATATAAGTATCATTGGCATACTCCAAATATTAAGGAAGTTATGAACGTATTAATATTACTACTACCACGGTTTAAGCCGTTTAAGGTGGTGGTATCCTTTTGTGCAGTGCTTTTGTGGGTATATTTTGAAACGCTATAACTTTCGCAATTTTGCGAGTTGGAAAGAGCTTTATACATCATTTTAAAGCTTATAATATGTAGATTCTCATAAGAGTACGAAACTAGCAAAATTGGCAAAAAATAGCAAAAATTGTCTGACATACTAACATCTTACAGGCAGAATACAGACCAAAAATTTTTGAACATCGATTTCTCAAAACTGTAGAATCGGCCGAAATTTTTTCTTGTGCTGTCCTATAAAGGACATGTGGGCCGAGGGACATTTTTTTGGATTTGGCTCAGCAGGTCTTAACGGTCAGGAAAATCCACTAAATGTGCGGAGACACGAAATTTCGCAAATTTGCATTGAGTTTTTTCGCAACTGGAGATGTTTTAGCTCAAACCAAGAAAAATGTCCCTCCGCAATAGTGCGAATTCTCATCCTGCCAAAAATCACGCGAATCGATTGGGTAGTTTTTGAGAAATCGATGTTCAAAACAAAATAATCGCAGTTTTGCCAAAATGGTTTTTCTGCCAAATCTCTAGCTTAGAGCAACAAACTCCGGCTAATAGGCATTGATAAAATGTGCAATGAGACTGTGTATCGATCGAGTATAAATAAACCAAAATTGTCCATATGATTTGGCAGTAATTTTGAAAAAACTGATTTTCTCGAAAACGGCCATTTTTGGACCCCAAAAATCGTTTTTTGATTATACTGACTTAACCACTAGAGATAGCTCAAAAGTTGTAAAAGCAAAAATGTTCATTTCTGTGCCCTCTATCCAGCCATACCAACCAATCCGGTGTCTCGACTATGTACTGAGAGAATAATGGCAAAAACCAAAACTTTCTCATCTTTGCACATAAAAATGCGGGACTGGTCCCAGAATGTTAAAGAGCACCGAAATAGTATATTTGGAAAGTTTCATCCACTTTCATAAAGAATTAAAGCCTATAGGATCAAATTTACACAAAGCGATACCAGCACCTTAAGGGGGGGGGGTCGCTTTTTGGCCGATTTTTCGACCATCTCCGATTTTGCTCATTTTCACATATTTTGTAGTCCTAATGGGTCCCCAAAACAAGACAGGTGAGTTTTGCGTAATATTGCTTCAATCGTTCTGTAGAGGCCTTCAAAGGATACCTCGACATGTGTTAAACATAGGAAAATGAAAAAGTTAGGTTAAAAAGTTTGTGGCAGAAAAATTTTTCGCTGTATGCAAGATGCAGCGCTGCAACCTTGTTGTACATGTTAAGGACATGTCAGAGAGTGCAAATAACCCTTCTCGAACAATTCTGTTGAGTGTCGGATTTTTGGCGATTTTTCAAAGTCAAAATTTCGGAAAATTGGTGCTTTTTGTACCACGACAAACAGGACCAGCAAAACATTTTCGCCTCTGCTGCACGATTGGCAAAAGCTACAGACATCGCTTATAGATAGTTGCACTCTACGCATACACAGAATTCTTATGACAGTAGTTGCAAATTTCTACCGTTTGTAGTGCTCTCAAAAAACTTGCCACAAAATGGGCTAATTTTGCCAAAAATCATCATTTTGCACAATTTTCACGTTTTTTAATAATTTCTCACTCGTTACCCACTCGAAAGTCACCAAAGTTGGCACATAAAACTCTCAATGCCTGCTGGACATTATGGTAAAGGCAAATGCTTCAAGGTAGAACTTTTCTGTTGTGTCGGCTCCTTTGATCTCTTATAGGTCACAAAAGTCAATTTTTGAAATTTCCAAGATATAGACAAATTGGGTGTCATTCGATAGCTACTACTGATGGGCTGAACAACTTTTCTAATAGAATGATGTGTCGGAAATGTAGTATCTGAAAGTTAGAGCAAGTTAAAGTGTGAGGGCACAGTTAGCTGAAAAAGGCACAGTTCACAATTTATGAATGTACTGTGAACGACTGGATGGATATTCCGGAGTCGTTTTAGCATTAAAATAAGAGCCAACCCACAGAATTAATTTGCCATATTAGTTGACCCAAATTTCGCTACCGTTCTGTCTCAACATGACTTTGGAGGGCAAATCGCAGTGGTTCTCAAGTTTTCCAACTTTATAGCTGAATATCTCTGTCATTGTTTGGTTTTGAATTCTAATGTTTTGTCTTGTTTTTGAGAACATATGTACCTATATTGTGTGTGAAAATGAGCGAAATCCGTGACTATCGATTTTGACCCAAAGCGACCCCCCCCCTTAAGCGCGGTGATTTTACGCGGCTTAAAACTCAGGCAATTTGAACTGAATTTTAAGCCATCGGCTTAAACGGCTTAAACCAAAATTATTTATGAAAAGGAGATCGGCTTAAACTGCTTAATTTTAAGCCACTGCAGTTTTAAGCCGGTGTGCTTTTTATGAAAAGGATTCGGCTTAAAGTTTAAGAAGATGGTTATTTATGAAAAGGGTCGGCTTAAACGGCTTAAAGTTAAGCCGTTTAAGCCACTTAAGCCGTTTAAGCCGACCGCCCTTTTCATAAATAAATTCACTTTTAAGCTAAGCCGTTTAAGCGCTTTTTATGAAATGGCCCTAAGTTAGTTAACCTTGAGGTTAACTTAGCCTGATTTCGTGCAACGGATTAACTGAGTATTAAGAGGTTAACACCGACTGAACCTGGAGGTTAGCTTAGTACCGAGCTAACCTTCATTGGTACAATCCAGTGATAGTAACATTGGTCCAAAATGCCCACATCGTGCCGACACTTCGCTAGAAAATGCACTTCCAAATAATGTTTATTACTTGAGAAGAAAAACGCATCCAAACTATCGCCTAGGCCAAAATTGAAGCTTCGAATTCTAATCAAAAGCATGGTGATGCTTGTTGTACTGGGGCCAGTTTCATAAAAAACCGTCTGGAGTTCTCGAGTTCTCAAGTTCTCAAGTAGTCTGTTTTCAGTGACAATTCCCTCTTCTCTATTAAAAATTATTATGTAAAAACATCTACGGAAAATTTTATGGTGATTTATTGAGTCAATTATACAAGTTATCTCCAGAGTGGCGTGCAAGCGCATTTACACCCATATTATGGGTTTAAAGCGCCCTTCATAATAACTTTTTACACAAAGAATGTTTCACTAAAGTAACATAAATTTAGAAAAGCTTACGTTCATTGAAGCTTTGTTGGATAAACAAAATTTCAACTGTTAGAGTTTGCAAGTTGGTAGAGACTTCAGATTATTGCCAAAAGCCACATCCTGCTCTTGGTGAAATAACAGTGGACACAACATTAAGATTTCCGCCACATTCGACTTAGAACTACCATGCTTGGGTTGAAATCTCCCCAAGTTCAAATTATCAATGCTTAGTCTTTTAAAGCCTAAAGTAACCTGTAATCAAGAGTCCATAATTTATTCCTATATATTATAGAAGAAGAGTAAGCCACTAGAGGGCTTCTCTTCTTGGCATTGCGTAACGGTGCTCCGACCACAATACGCGAATGTTCCCCCGTTTGGTGGGGGGGTCGACAAGCATACCCCCTCCCCGTTTGGTGGGGGGGTAGGCAAAAGGGGTCCCCGTTTGGTGGGGGGGTATGCAAAAGGGGTCCCCGTTTGGTGGGGGGGTATGCAAAAGGGGTCGCCGTTTGGTGGGGGGGTCGCCAAGTCAGGCTTAAGATTGAATGAATCTGATTGGCTGTTGGCGACCCCCCCCCAAACGGGGACCTCTTTTGCATACCCCCCCACCAAACGGGGACCTCTTTTGCATACCCCCCCACCAAACGGGGACCTCTCTTTGCTACCCCCCCACCAAACGGGGACCCTTTTGCGAATAGAACAAAAACTACCGTAATCCTCTGCTCTACCCCCCCACCAAACGGGGAGGGGGTCTCTGCAATCTGATTGGCTGTTGGCTACCCCCCCACCAAACGGGGACCTCTTCTCTGCTACCCCCCCACCAAACGGAGGGGGGGTATGCTTTGTCGATTTGGTCGACCCCCCCACCAAACGGGGGAACATTCGCGTATTGTGGTCGGAGCACCGTTACGCAATGCCAAGAAGAGAAGCCCTCTAGTGGCTTACTCTTCTTCTTATATATAGTGTAATTATGCACTCTTGCTGTAATGTAACAAGCAAACCTTTCCTATAAATTGTCAGTTTGTTTCAGGCAACTGACGATGATATGCCCGGCTCGCCGAACGCGGAAATCGAATACAGCCTTATGGATTCGCCTGCCAGCAAACTATTCAATATCAATCCGGTGACGGGTCGCCTGGAAGTGGCCCCGCCCGGGCTGGACTTGGAAGAAATAGAAACTGATATCATCAATATGACTGTGATAGCCACTGATAAGGGAAAACCTCGCCGGCTCAGTGGGACTGCGCTAATTGTCGTCTATGTTAATGTAAGGGGAACAGGTTAAATATGTTTGGGAATTCAAATATTAGATTAATGAATTAATTTATTTCAGGGAATTGGCATAATTTTTAATTTATTAGTTGAAGCAAAGTTTTTAACGGAAGTTAGAACATAAATAAGATGGTGATCAAAACATAAGACACCCGTGATTAGGCTATCATCTGATTTGAATTTCGTTGTATCCTCTCTCTGGGATCGATGGACAGATATAAAGGGACTGAAAGTGGGTCACTTTTTGGAGACGTGCAAAGTGAACCACCCATAGCCAATCAGTTTATTTCTGGCTCAAAATCAACCAATTATTTTATAGATGGGCGGGGACGGATCTTTTCCACAATCCCCCCCTCAATACGAACTGGTTGGATTGGGGGTTATTGGGTGATCCAAATGCGTTCATATTTTGGGAAGGTGTTACCAGAGGCTCAGTAATTTGAAAAATTCAAAAAAATTTAAATTTTTAAAAATTTAAAAATTTTTAAAATTTCAAAATTTTTGAATTTTTAAAAATTTTTTGATAGAATCGATGATGCGGAGCATTTTTCCTTCTTGCAGCAACATCTGAAAATGCTTCCTCCGATCTCTATAGCGGCTCTAACTGTAAAGATCAAAGGAAATTGCCGCCAACAATAGGCACACGATTACAGCTGTATGCAGGCGGCGTTTTCCTTTGATCTTTACAGTTAGAGCCGCTATAGAGATCGCAGGAAGCATTTTCAGATTTTGCTGCAAGAAGGAAAAAATGCTCAGCATCATCGATTCTATCAAAAATTTTTTAAAAATTCAAGAATTTTCAAATTTTAAAAATTTTAAAATTTTAAAAAATTTAAAATTTTTCAAATTACTGAGCCTCAGGTAACATTTTCCCAAAATATGAACGCATTTGGATCACCCAATGACCCCCAATTCAGCCAGTTCGTATTGAGGGGGGGATTGTGGAAAAGATCCGACTGTTTCAGGCTTTCCGCAAATATAAACAATTTTTTCACGTGATGTAACGGCCCTGCTATACTCAAAAATAATTCTAGTGATTCACTTTGCAAAGTGGCCCACATTCAGTCCCTTTACTCTATCTTGACTATATTACTATATTTTGACTATATATATTTCACTGAAGTTAGAATATAGCGTAACAACTTGTAAAGAATGCACAATACAGGTAACAAATCCAGAAACCCAAAACCATTAGCTGTTTCAATATCTCCGAACCAAATGCCGCTAGTCATAATAATTTATCAATATAATTTTGAAAAATTAAAATATTACTAAGTTTTTAAATTTTCAGGATACGAACGACAATTTTCCGACCTTTACAGAGTCAGTCTATGCAACATCGCTGTTTGAGAACGCGACGGCTGGTCACGAAGTGGTTCAGGTCCAGGCCTCAGATCGAGATCGAACCTACTACAACAAGGCAGTGGCCTACAGAATCGCAACCGTTCAGGATAAATTTGTGATCGACTCTCAGACTGGGATGATCACCCTTGCAGAAGGAGTTAAACTTGGTACTGGCTGACTAATTGAATTCATTATTTAATAATTAAGATAATAAATACATTTGTTATTAATTAACCGTATAAACTGTAGATAATTTTGTCAACTATTACTAGAAAATAAGAATGTATGTCCATTATTAATATTAAGCTATTATGTATCTTATTAGGTATATGGTGTAGTATATACTATATGCTATTGTTACTCTTTGTGTACTATTAGTTAAATCACCCTATAACCCAAGAACTGTCAACTTTGGAGCAAACAGTATATACTGCCTTATTTAGATCGGAGTTTGCTTGGTTCAAACGGGGTGATAAATTTGGAAGTGATAGCTTTGGATCAGGGGCTACCTCAGCGCACAGGGAAGTGTACAGTAAAAATTACTGTATTGGATATCAATGATAGACCACCCAGCTTTCCTGAGAAACTGTATTCTGTGCTTTTGGATGAGGATACGCCCCCTGGGAGTTCCGTGATGAACCTGACCGCAACGGACCCGGATGTTGGCGCCAAAATACAATACTCGATTGTTGGCTATGAGGATGCGGAAACGGAAACAGGACTGCCGGTCTCCATGTCAAAGTACGAACTGTCAAAACTGTACTTTACCTGTGTGTAGGTCCACTTTGATTTGCTGTAATTCCGGTGGTTTTCAAGCCTTATCAAGTATGTATCATTGTACGATACTTTGAAATAGTTAGATTAGTCATTAAATGTATATAATGACTGTAATTACATATTGGATTCTAATTAGCCACGCTATTCTTAATATTATTTTCAGATATGACTACAGTAAGCTGTTCACAATAAATGCTAGCACGGGTGAGATTCGAACCGTCGCTTCCGTCGATCGAGAAAAACTGGAATCGCTCCGACTGATTGTGGAGGCGAGGGATGTGCTGGGCGAAGGGACGCACCCACAGTTGGCCAGAAGTAAGGAACTCTGATTAATTATGAAGCAAGCAATTAGATGGATTAAGGTTAATTAATTAATTAATTAATATTAAGAATCAGGTGGGCCTAGGCCTTGGGTTCCGTCTTTCAACCGCTAACCAACTCCAGCGATCAAATAGTTTTATACGGGTAAATGGTTTCAGGTTTCGTGAATTTATAGTCGTTTCGTACCGGAAATATTTGGCATCTCAACCGCAACAATATTCATTTAATTATTTTTAACCAATTATAATAAAATCTTAATTTTAGCATTGGTCCAAGTGCGAGTTTTGGATGTGAACGATAATCCTCCGGAGTTTTCACGAGAGCGCTACTTCGGAGTGGTTCAGGAGAATTCCGTTCCTGGTTCCGTTCTGTTGGCCGTTTCCGCCCGAGATCCGGACCGAAATCACACTATCACGTTCTCCATCGAAAACAGCGCTGATCTGCCAGTTGAAGTTGACCTGTTTACCGGTAATGTCACTGAATTAGATAACCAAATGCTGTCGCTAATTGATTACGTTACGTTTCTAAGAATATTTAATATTACGCAATATCAATATTAATTTTATATTTCATATTAATCGCAGTAATTAAAACAGAAATTTTTTATTTTAAACATTCGTGAGAAATTGTACTTTTTGGTGATTATCTCGTTAGTTATACATTAAATAGAATGGTTAGCTTAATATATTAATTTTCATTAATTGCTTACTTTCTGATTAACTAATTACTTATATATTTAATTATTAGGTGAGGTTAAGGTGAGCGGTGTGATTGACTACGAAACAACTCAATGGCTGAACTTTAGCGTAATGGCAACGGACAATGGTAATCCTCCGCTGAGAGCAAAAGCTGCTGTGGATGTGGAAGTGGTTGATCAGAATGACAATAGGTTTGTCCTGATTTTGTGCTCGAGTGGCTCTAGCAAAAATTATTTCTAATTTTAATAATCACGAAGAATTAGCAATAGAATGAAAAACAAAAGTAGATATACCAGAAAAAGAAGATAAGTAAAAGTGCACTTGAAAAGGCGTGCATTTGTCGGCGAAGTCTTGTCACGCTGTTGCGAAATTCAATTAATGTCTACAATGTTTTTCCCTCAGTTTTCTGTGTTTTATGAGTTTTCATTTTTCCATTTTTTCAGTCCCATCTTTGAGAAGGCCGGCTATCGCGTCAAAATTTCCGAAAACGCCTCCATCGGAAGCATAGTGACCAAAGTTGTGGCTTCAGATCCTGATTCCGGAAGTTTCGGAACAGTTTCCTATGCCCTGGTATCTGATGAGGGGTCAAAACCGAAATTTGCCATCAACGAGACAACGGGCCAAGTCAGCGTCGCAGATTCGCTGGATCGAGAAACCGTTCCAGTTCACTTTTTAACTGTTCAGGCCGTTGACGACTATCATGGCCGAATTGGGCCTGGAAGTCACGTGACCACTGCCTTGGTAATTACTTTATCCTAAAAGTTCTAAATTATAGTAAGCAAGAGTACATAATCATAAGAGTGAGCCGACACGCAGGCTCTCTGCTACCAAAGAAAAGCCATGATATGCCCGGCGCGCTATCGGCATACCCTACCCCCACAAACGATACACGCTTAAACTTCCTCCCTAAATTCACCCCCTGTTAGTTTCAACGTGTAATTATGTAAAACAGTGAGCGACCCCTATTTGGACCCCGTACCCATATAGGGGCGGTGTGAGAGGATGTCAATTCTTGGGAGGGTAAGTCGATAGCGCGCACAGCATAGGTTTTGCTCTGCTAACAGTTATAACTCTTGTTATGAGGAATTTAATGTTACTTAAATTATAATTATATATCATCCTTCACGCGAAGATATCAAAATTATTGGAGTATTAAACTAGATAAATGTTAGATTTTAGAATAGGGGTTGTTTGAGAGATTGCTAATGCGCTTTCGCAGTTCCAGTTTTATCATTCAAATTGGAAGAAGTCTTTTGAATTTATATCAAAAATTATATCAATTTTCAATATTCTTTGTAGCTGGAAATCACCCTACTGGATGTGAACGACAATGCCCCTGTCTTTCAAAGTAACACACCTCTGGATCTGAACCTTAATGAGAAGGACGGTCCAGGCTTGAAGAGTCACACGTTTGTTGCTAACGATCCTGACGATCCAGATATTGGGAATGGCGTTGTTCGATACTACATCACAGGAGGAAATGCCACTAGACCCAGTGGAACGGGCAGTGAACGTATGAAGACAAAATTATTTATTAAAATTAAAATTAATTTTTTGGATGCGGAATTAAATTGCTTTTAATAAAATGAAAAATTTTCGGGTCTGACTGAGATGCTATAGTGACACATTATTCTTTCATCCGTTCTTTTATTCGTTCTTGCGTTCGTTTTGTTTTTCACTTAATCCATTTAACCAAGGAGTTAGTTAACTTTCAACTATATATAGAACTAAATAATGAAATTCAATGCAAAAATGATGTATCACAGAGTTATCCAACGAAAGCGGCGGCTTTGACGATAGATTCTTTACGTAAACTCAAGAATTATTTGTTTCATGCAAAGCTAAATTTGGTCAATACTTTCGAATTTACAGATTATCACTTTCTTATTTTGTAGCAATGTTCTCTCTGGATGCTCAAAGCGGCGAATTGACCTTGGCAGTGAACTTGACCGGAATGCATGGTCGATACGTCCTGGTGGTGGAAGCACGTGACCTGGGCCATCCAATCACAATGAAGACTAATTATTCCATGTTCATCAATATTGTTGATTATAACGATCATCCGCCAGTGATTGTAGCTCCTTTTGCTGGCCAAGTTTTCCCTATTTTGGAGGTAGTTATTGATTATGTTGTAATCCATCACTCCGAGCTAGTTTTAATAAAACTAATAAATTCCTCGTTCTTACGTGATACTATTTTTATAATCATGTTTGCTAGGCTTGATGTAAATGATGCCAATGTATAGACAAACTGGAAGCAATAAAAATTAAATGTATACACTTTCATGTTCACAAATTGTAAGTTTTATTTCAGAATAACTTCACAGATACCATTCCTGTTACTGTAATAGAAGCGACGGACGAAGATGAGGGACCCAACGCTGTCATTGTATATTCTTTAAAGGAAACTGCTGCAAATGATGTGAGAGCTGTAGTAAAGTTTCTTACCTGGACTCACTGTTCTAGTTTAGAATATACAGAATAAATACAGGAAAGATGTCACTGCAACACCTCCGACCCAAAAAATTCAGACCTGAGGTGGGGATCGAACCCACACAATTTGGCGATCTAGGAAAATACTTTACCCATGGAACCACCCAGGCCAATCGATTCAAGCTTAAGTTTGAATTTGTTAGCAACACGTTTTTGGAGCAGGCATATAGATATATAAGTACAAATAAGACGATAATTCTTAATGATTAATTAATCATTTAACGCCTCTAATTCCTCCAGTTCACTAACAGCTTATACGTTCTACTGATTCCACAATTTGTCGTGGAATTCAGTTCCATATTACTGTAACTACTTATTGTGTTTCTGCTTTAGGACTGGAAATACTTCACTGTAGAGTCGGAGACAGGGAGACTGTTTTTGAAACAGTCCCTGGACACGGAACTGAAGGAGCGCTACTCTCTCAACGCGAGAGCCTGCGATGGAGGCTCACCTCCGCTCTGCGACGAAGTGGAGTTCGTGGTTGCCGTTGTGGACATCAATGACAACTGCCC
The DNA here is from genome assembly GCA_030248195.1 of Trissonchulus latispiculum. Taxonomy (NCBI): domain Eukaryota; kingdom Metazoa; phylum Nematoda; class Enoplea; order Enoplida; family Ironidae; genus Trissonchulus; species Trissonchulus latispiculum. Next base: position 32,105 of record JASAND010004472.1, read on the forward strand.
CTACTTCCAGAGGAGCAGAGTATGTATTTAACAATAATTTAACTTTTAATAAATTTAATTTCACTATAATATAGTTTAAGGATTAAGGCACAGGTTACCGGTACACGAAGTTGTAGTGGTGCTTAAAAAGATCCCACCGCAATAGTATCAATTTGCTAACCAGCTAGTGGTGGATAGCTGCGACAGCTGGAGTCCACGGTAAACGATGTGTGCTTAGTCCCTTGATATAATACTACCTGATGACCAGACATGTGCAGAAAGGGAAGTTCTGGGGATGTGTAACCCAGCACATGTATGCTGACGATTTTTAAGCTGAATAAAATGGTTTTGTCATTTTTAAAAATCTCATCAAATGCAGCTCTTTACTTTGTATTTGCCTTTATCGATTTCAGAACTATAGTCATACGCTGTACGTAGTTGAGAATGTGACCGTGAATGCCATAATTGGGACGATAATGGACGCAACAGATGAGGATACTTCTCCCGACAACACTAAGATCTGTTACGAGGTCCTTGGTGGAAACGCAACAGAATCGTAAGAGTACAAAATATCGTATAGTCAAACAAAAAGAATTCTTGAACTAATATTATTTTCAACTTACAACTTTAATGTCAACGCTCCCATTGTTCAGAAAGAATCGTTGTGCTGATGTTGTGTTGAATACGGTACAGTTGGGGCGTAAACACAGAAACAGTTCATTCATTTCCAACCCAGGGGCAAATCCAGGATTTTGTAAAGCGGTTTTAAGCTGTTTTTATAGGTGTCAAAGCATTAGAAGAATAGGAGAATTTTTAAACATTTTCACTTTCCCCGGAAGTTCAGTTTTGAAATGTCTGTTTAGAGCAGTTTGTCTTTCCCTCAGCACAATTTCTACATTCTGTGCACTGAAATGTTGATGACCATCTCGTTTGGTCAAGTTTGCCCACAGAATAACCCTGGATACGCATTACGCCTATGCGAAAAACTAACTGATCTAACAATTTTAGTATCACTTTGCCAAACAAGACATCCACGAATCTCCAGGTGATCAAAGCCCTGGACCGTGAACTGATGCCGGCCATGCATCTGATCATTCGAGCCACCGACTGCTGGAACAATCCCCTGTGTGCTGTCCCCGGTACAAGCTAAGAATTCTTAATTTCGTGGGTTAAAATAAATAATAAAGAATAACATATATATACTTAATGTGCTATTTGAAGTATATACGTAGGTTTTCCCAAATGGGTTTACGAACAAAATGGAAGTTTGTGCAAAGAACGGTTTTGTAAATCCGTTTCTTAAAGTTTCAGATTGCTGTTGAGTTAATTAATTACAAATTATCCGCTCAAAATATGACCTTGAAGCTTTTTATTTTAATCAGTTGTTATTCAAATTTCAGCCTCCGATAGCCTGTCGGGCTACGATTCTTCGGATCGCTCGCTGCTGCTGGTGGACTTCGTCATTGAGGATGTGAATGACAACAAACCTCAGTTTGTCCAGTCCACTTTTATGGGTGGAATTCAGTACGATACCAAAATCGGATCCAGGGCCACTCGAGTTCAAGTATGCCAGTCATATAATATTGTCGATAACATTTTGCTTATTATGTTTAAGTTTTTAATCTGTGTAATGTGTATCTGAAAGGCCGCCGCCTCCCTGTGCACTTCTGTTTTGTATTTTTGGGCTGGATGAAGGTGAAATTAGTTGATTAACTTTCATTTTGCTCAAAAATTTCCTTTTATCGCTTCAGAGTACTCACTAATTATATTAGTCTTACTATTGTTCCAAATATAGTTGTCGAATATTGGAAAATTCTGCTCCAAAAATTCTATATATTTCTGGAAAAATTGACGTTTCCAATTATTTTTTCAGATTTTTGAAAATCAAATATTATTGCCTCGTTTCAGGCGCGTGATCCAGACTCAATCGATGAGGAGAAGCTGAGATATTTCATCGATGGCGACATCGTGGCTGTGATGGAATCTGGAAAGTTGGACACGAATCGGCCGCCCTTTCGAGTCAACCAAACTACAGGGGACATTTTTACCAGTATCCTATTCCAACCGGACTGGAAGGGAACGTTCAGGTTCCGAGTTACGGTCAACGATACTTCAGGATTCGGCGATACTGCCGATGTTGCTGTGAGTTTGAAATATCTGTTGGTTTATGTACCATTATTTACTATCATCACCAATAAAGAAAATAATTTCTTTGTCTTAGTTAGGCTTCTCTTCATTGTATTGCGTAACGTTGCTCCGAAATGCTCACCCTTCTGAGTTGAGTCCACAACTTCTGCGTTTAGTCTGAGGGCAGCCAACGAACGCTCAATCAGCCGGCAGAGAGACTGAAAAGCGCTCTGTAGCAGACGCAGATTAAAAAGATCAAAATTTGTTCCATCCCATTTTACAGAAAGTAAATGCAGTGAAGGAAAGCCACCTGACAAGTAGCTACTTTGCTTTCTTAGGATTCCTTAGGGTTCGTATGGGAATTGGAATTTTTCCGTGAACCATCTTGGACAAAACAAGCAGAAAACAGAACAATTTAGTTTTCGTTTTAGTTTTAGCCCCTAAAAAATTCACGTTTTGTTTATTAATGTTACTAATACTATGTATTGCACTATTTAGATAAAACTTTTGAGTTTCGATCAGCAAGTGGAACTAATTTTTGAGCTTCCTCCAAACAAAATCTGGGAAGAATCCACAGATATAATAAGGTATGCATCTGTCTTTATCTAAAATATAATATCACTTAGCTTTTTATTTTTTCGTATACTACTTTCATGTACCACTACTACTACTCCATCCAAACTAGCATACCTACTGTTCAGTCGTAAATTCATAAACACCTGAGTACCTGACAACATTTTCTACAATTTCTCTTTTTAATTAATTAAAATTTAATTTTTGTTAATTATTCTTGATTAATGGAGATTAGTATTGTTAACCAAATATGTGTAATTATATTTCATTTATTAATAGTATTTATTACTATTAATTATGTATATATTTAATATTTATGTATTACACTTAATTATTTGTTTTAAGGTTGCTATCAACCGCCACCGTTTCCAACGCCACAATCGACGACGTGCGTGCCTGGGACGATCCCACGGTCATCAAAAAGACCGCCTTTATCACTTCCAGCAAAGTTCTAGTCCACTTCCTGAAACAGGATGATGAAATTCTTCCTGTCGCATTAGCTTTAAAGTAAAATTCAAAAATTACATTTGTATTTATTTCTGATATTTTCGATTCAGTTTTAAATTTTAATGGAACTATTGCTGCATATTGCAAATGACAGATTTGATCAGTAGGATATCGTTAGATGATTGACCTGTTCTTGCCATAGAACATGTCAAATTTTTTGTAGCGACGTTTCATCCTTGGCGTGGGCGTCTTCGGGGTGATGGACGCTCATCGGAAATCACGGCCGAAACGTCGCTACCCCAAATTTAACAGCTTCCGTGGCAAGAAAAGGCCAATCATCTAACATTTACTGATCAAAATTGCAATTTTAAATAAAATAATTTTAGTATGAATTATTTACCATTTATCTAATGGTACAATATATATATCGTTCAAAGTAGTTGGTTATGTTCGGAACATGATATTTTGTTTATTTTAGAGCATTGGACGTTCCAGCTTCCTCAGAGCAGCAGTTAGCTAGAAATAAGCTTGTTACCCAGTATCAGCTGAAATTCGCTGGGGAAAATCCGGTTCCTCTGGCGACGGTTGGAAAGGCTGACTGGACACTGTATTTGGTATTTGGAGGCGTCGTGGGTGGTCTGATAATAATTCTTGCCCTTCTCTCGGCCATCTGGTGTGTTCAGAACAGTTCTTACAAAAGAAAACTGAAAGCCGCCACAACGATTGCCTTTGGTAAAAAATGTCTTAATCTAAACTGGACCTTTACTTGGAAATGTTTAGTGTGTGAAAAAATAGTTCCTTGTCTTGTCACCTGTGAGACGAGATTTTAACTTCTTTTACGAGTAAGCCAGAGCAGCTTCAAAACTATAGTGTATTATGGTACTACTTTTAGGGACAGCAAATCCATCCATGCCAAGCCTAATGGATGTTCCCGGAACAAATCTGCATTCCCGGTTAGTTGGATTGGATCTTCAGTCTAGTAGTGTACTTGTTGTTGTAGTGAACTTTTGTAGCTTGTTGCACGCTTTCTGCATGTAGGCTCTCGCAACGAAAGGGTTGCGGTGAATTAACATTACCTAAGCATAGCGCATAGAAAATTTATATGCCAGCCTTTAATTTTTAAAATTTGAAGTTAATGTCTCTGAGTGGGTAAAATTATGGTCAGTTTATTGGCTTATTTTTGTGCTGAACCGATTCATAGGCGGCCTTAATTAATTAATTAACCCAAAATTTTAACTTTGTCCAGTCCTGGTGTTTTCATGTTCCTTAGTTTGGTGTTTTGCTAAGACAACCCGCTTTATTCTGTAACTTCATACAACCCTTGGTGAAGGTATTTAATTTAAACTAATTTCTTACGTATTCAGTTTAATTATTTTTCCTAATTAAACGCTGTGTGCTTCTGAAATTAATGGTGACGGGTTTCGTTTCATACCCAGAATTTGTCCTTTGTTCCTTGCTGTGGTTCTAGATGTAATCCTATCTGGGCAAGTGCTGCCTATGGGCTTGATAACTACGGTTTAGAAGTAGACGATACTAGAAGGTAACTAACCTATACCTACTAACAATATGTACTACCCAGGAACGTACGTAACTGCTATAGATTTGGTTGATGTGTATATTCCTTCAAATGGCAAAATTTCAAAGTTTCTAGAAAGCTCGGCTGCTACAAACAAAAATAAATAATTTTCTAAAAATGTGTGCGCTTTGCTTTATACGTTGTTCTCGTTTCGCTAACGTAGAATAGGTACATGTTTAATCCATCACCGAAGCTTAGTTATTAGAATAATTAGAATATAGTTACTAAATTAATTAGACTACCAGAATCGATGAGTTTTAGCGTTTTCCATTTTCTTTTCTATTTTTCTTTTAACGAGTTTCTCTATCATGTTTCAGCACCACTTCCGACAGAAATTCGTTGGACGAGAATGCCATAGATTTTCACTGGAGCCGAAAGGTGCTGGACACGGAAGGGTCCACTCTCCCCCCAAGTCCAGTCACATCTCAGACCAGACTGGCCAATGGTCACTCCAGTGGCCAATCAGCGTCAAACTCATGATCACGTGCAACGACGGGGTGGGGACAATTTCACCTTCTCTCAGCTTTACAATAGCAACTCCCATCACAACCTCTACCGGCACCCGGCGGATCCGGGGGCCAGCCGACCCTGCGGAGCAATCGACAATACGATTCCCCGCCCTCCCACTTTGCCCATAAACGGACAGTTACCCCCACCTGCAATGGTGATTGATAGGACTACATCCCCTGCACCCAATTATCCAGGTAATCTCTTGGCTAATCTGGAATCTACAGAGCTTTAGTTGACTCCCACACCCTTCTTTTTTGAAAGTTTTTAATCCCACACTTTTCATACTCCCCGATTATCTCCTGAGTTATCTTGATGTGCCATGATTATTGATCCGAGATTTTCCTGATGTTTTGATTCCCCATGTGAGATTTGAAGAAGTTACCTCTCCAATATTGGACTTGAACTGCTTTTTTAATAGTAAAATTGCAATTTACAGCCAAATATCAACCAATGCTTGCTGATATTATTGCACTCTTGTATTTATTTGTTGTAAATTAACTACTGTTAATATTTTCTAATGTTTCTGTAATATGTACTATTTTATTGTTACTATTTACCAGTCACTTTGTTACGCAACTGCCCAGCCTGTATTAAATAAAGCTAAATTGTTTACTTTCAATTGACTGCATTGTGCAACAAATGAGTGCGAATAATTTGTTTTACGGAACGGGATGCTGACTCTTGATTGATTGTATACATTTACTACCTACTTCGGGCTTTTATTGTCACTTCAGTTTGTGATGCGAAATCCTTCTGCTGTTCAGCCTGTCTTAAAGAATCATGTTTACGTAGAAACAATTGTTAAACGTAAATCGTGACATTTTTCGTTGATTCGTTTGTGGATGTTGTATAATGCCACGGTAAACTGCTGGTAATGTACACCGGCGCTCCGACCGCAAGGGCTTAGACCCGCGGAGCCGCAGGCCAGACTCGCACGAGCAAACTGGCGATCGATGTGTAGTTTGATTTTTCACATTTGGTTTTCCCCTTACTCGAAGAATTTTTGCATTTTCTCAGAAACGCAAAGGTCGCAGCTTATATATGAGTTGTAGACACTTATATACTGAGAGCTGGCTGACCCAGCCAGAAAAACGTGAAGAACCCCAAGACGTGAGACGTCCGGCACGGTTATCGCCTTGAAACCAGGATTTGGGCGAAAAACGGAAAGACTGACGTTCAGCGGTCTCACTCGTCTGCATTTTTCAATCACGATTGAAAGTGAAAATTTCGCTCCAGCTGGGGATCGAATCACGGCTTTTTCGATCTCGTGCCAGGCATGCATATTGCGTGCTAGCCACTATACCACTAAGCCAGCAAGTTGTTTCTTATGTCATGTTCATCAGTCCTAAAGCATCAATGTGGCTACAGCTGGACGCAGTTTGGTTCTGTTGTGTCTGGATGTCTCAATCGGTAGAGTGTTGTCCCAGATCGTCAAAGGTTGTGGGCTAGATCCCCACCAAATTTTTCGGGTCGGAGGTGTTGTGGTAAGGGAAGACTCACTCTCAGTTTCCTTCGCTCCTTCATGTCAATTACTAAATGGTAAATGATGTCGCCTCTATCATAATTCGTATTTTACAACTACAACATTTACTTACTATGTCGGAACTCGAAGCTTAAACAGCTTACTCAGGAGTACAAAAAATTATTAGTACCTATGTTGTAGCAAGAGTAAATGAAGGAAGAGTACGACACCGTACCCTTCCTAGTGTAATTGGCCTGTAATATACTCGGAACATTAAGGCCAAACTGAATTGCATTTGATTGGCTACTTGGCTACCGTAGCCCTCATCAGTGCTCAGTGCATTTCAGTAGCTTAGAATCTCAGTAGCCAATCTAATGTTCAAATGTTCAAATTCAGCTCAAACACATATAAACACATGCTTTACCAAGGCTAAGTTGAGCCCCCGAGATATCAGCTTATACACGTAATTTTGATATAGCGTATACGATTAGCCAATTCATTTTAGTTCAAACGCATCATGGTTACAGTGTTAACCGTGACCCTTCCCTCCCCGAGATTGCTGCCTTAATGTTCCGAGCATATTACAGTACGAGTCAATTAAACTAGGAAGAGTACGGAGCCGCACTCTTTCCTTTCATTTACTCTTGGTAATGGCAAGAGTACATAATAACTAAGAGTGTGACAAGCGTCAAGCTCTTGATTATTGAAGCGACATCATCTGCACGATAACGGCTGACAAATTAGACCCATCACTTCAAAGAAATTTACACGCTATGTTTGTGTGCTGAAGCTCGCAACGAATGCACATTGAACCAACTGACTAAAGTCTGACCATAAAATGTAGAAAGCGAAATTGTTTGCTTTATATCTCGTAAACGCTTCAAGATAACTGCCATAAATTATATATTTTCTGAACCGGAATGATGAGACCTTTCTTCTCGTGAAAAAATTTTTTTGAAATTTCCAGTGCGATTTCAAAGGGTACCCTTTTATATGTCCAGAAAAGTTAGTAAATGCTACACCCACGATTTTTTAAGGAAAATTTTCCCCTTGCCCGAATATCCTACACACCAAATTTCAGCTTTGTTGGTTGAAAATTGTATGAGTTATTCCATTTTTTAGATTTTCAAAATCCTTTGATCTTTGCCGCTTTTTCGACTTTGACTGGTTGTTACTCCGCCACTCGCTCAACGAAAAAAATTTTTTGATTGGATTTTCAGACCGCCTGAGTGTCCGCTTTCATCTGATATACGTGGTATTTCAGAATTTGAAAGTCGATTTTTTCGAAAAATACCACTTTTTGACCCAAAATTTCAGCAAAGCGAATCCAGCAAAAGTGAATAAAAATAACATAATCATAAAGTTCATTATGAGTTGAATCCAACGATATAAAGTTTTCGTGGCTACGACTTATATTGCGCCAGCAATGAATTTTTAAACATTTTTCCTTATTTCAGCTGGTTTTTGCTAGTTTACGCTGGTTCAGGTAAATCTAGGCGGCAACATCAAAAGAAGCCAAAAACCAGCTTGAAATAAGGGAAGTATTTAAAAATTCATTGCTTAAAGAATAATAAGTCGTAATTACGAAAAACTTTTATATTGTCGTTGGATTCGGCTCATAATGAACTTTATGATTATATTATTTTTATTCACTTTTGGGTGGATTCCCGCTTGCCGGAATTTTGGGTCAAAAAATATTATTTTCCGAGAAAATCGACTTTCAAAATTTGAAATTTTCACGTATATCAGATGAAGCGAACGCAGCTTGTCAGAAAATGCAATCAAAAAATTTTTTTCGTTGATAGAGCAGTGGTGAGCAACCGGTCAAAAATCGAAAAACGGCAAAGAGATCAAAGGAATTTGAAAATCTAAAAAAATGGGATCACTCGCACCCGATTTTCAGCTAACAAAGCTGAAATTTGGTGTGTAGGACATTCGAACGGGAAAATTTTTCCTGAAAAATCGTAGGTATAGCGAGGGACGCAATCCTTCTGGACATATAAGATCGGCAAACATGAAATCGCATATGGAAATTTCAAAAAAAATTTTTCACGAGGAGAAGATCTCATCATTCCGGTTCAGAAAATATATATAATTTATGGCAGTTATCTTGAAGCGTTTACGAGATATAAACGATGACGGGTTCCCTTTCTACATTTTTGGTCGAAACTTTTAGATTATGTTTTTGAGCTTTAGAACACAAACATAGCGTACAAATTTCATTGAAGTGATGGGTGGTATGAGGGTCAGCCGATTATCGATACAGATGACGTCACCAAGCCTAATAACTAAGAGGGTGACGCTTATCACACTCATAGTTATTATGTACTCTTGATAATGGTGATTGATTAGCTGATTGAGTGAAGCAGTTTTCTGAGGCAACATTGCTGGCTATTCTTGAGAACAGCGATAGTAGGGGATGGTGGTAGTGTTGTTTTCAGCAGCTGAAACTGAAACTGAAACCTAGTTTCAGCTTGCTTACATGTTTCAGTTTCAGTTGCTGAAACTGAAACTGAAACTGAAACCATAACAGATTTGGAGCTGAAACTGAAACTGAAACTTAGTCGAAGTGAGAGCTGAAACTGAAACTGAAACTGAAATTAAAATAAATTTTGAGCTGAAACTGAAACTGAAACTAGAACAGTTTAGGAGCTGAAACTGACACTGAAACAGTTTCAGCTCCACACCAAGACTGAAACTAGTTTCGGCTCTCGCTGAAGCTGAAACTATTTTTCAGCTCTCGCTGAAGCTGAAACTAGTTTCAGCTCTCGCTGAGAGACTGAAACTAGTTTCAGCTCTCACTGAAGCTGAGTAGGTTTCAGCTCTCGCGTATACATGCTTATCATGGACGAGTGTTTCAAAAACTGAGTCCTGTTCAGCATGTAAAATTCAGCATTATGTATAAATATAAACGTTTGACTAGTGTTTTGCAGAACCGAGCTATCTACTATAGATACTATCTACTGTGTGGCAATGTTTATTTGATCTGTTTTCAACTAATTTTTTTCTTTTTTCAGATTATTAAATAGATCATTTTTTAAGATTTGCCCAACGTAATAGCATTTTTATAAAATCATTACATAAGGACAAGAACCCAACACCAACAACTAAAAGATCCCCAAATTTAAGGTTAATTAAATTGCAGTTAATTCTTCCCTTTTAATTTGTTGCAATATAATTTTCTAGTATGAATGGCCAAAGTTGTAAAAGTGTCCAATAGGAAAGATTAAATGGTTTTCAGTATCAGTATTATATATATTGTGCTTCATGTTCTTGATTTGATATTATCTATGGAAAGAATTCACAAGACACCAAAAATTCGCAGTGCCCTGTCTGCCACAAACGAAAATGTCTAAGGAGATTATGTGAAAGTTCAGGATTAGGAACGAAAACTAAATAGCAGTTAATTAATTTGATTAGCATAACATAAGGATATCATAGAGGATAACAAAAGCTGAAACTCATTTTAGACTTGGAGCTGAAACTGGAAACTGTAAAAAAACTTAAAGCTGAAACTGGAAACTCATTTTAGTCAGAGCTGAAACTGAAACTGAAACTATAACAAATTTGGAGCTGAAACTGAAACTGAAACTGAAACTATAACAAATTTGGAGCTGAAACTGAAACTGAAACTAAGCTAAACTACGAG
>JASAND010004473.1:0-28810 GCA_030248195.1 Trissonchulus latispiculum
CGTTGAAATATATGGTTTGTAGCCGTCTAGTGGTGCTGCAGATCTTTGTGCGGAAGTATACTACCTACGAAAACAGAGCACGATGGGATAAGGTCAGTGTCCTTTTTGATTTTTCGCCCAAGAACTCAATTGAAAGATAGGAAGCATACGTTGTAGCTCCTACTAAACGAAGAAACCAGTCAATATAATCTTACCCTAATCCTAATCTTAAGTTTCGTCTAATCTAATGTAGAAGCTTAAGTCTCAACTAAACTTAACTAAAGGGTAAAAGTTTGAATTTAGACCTTTACTAGTCACAAGGCAAAAATATATACATGATCTTGTACGATCGATCCTAAGACTGAAACGATGATTTAGTGCTGTTGGTGATAAGCCGTAATTTATACGGGTCCTCCTGGGGTTTAATTAAAGTGGTGGGCAGTTAATTAAAGCCCATGGCTTGTTAGCTTTACAGAGGGCTTGCGCCAATGTTATAGGAGCTTGCAGAAGATAACACAATTGTACCTGCTCATTTATTGCACTGCGCCTTCATTTAGATAAAATTTCTATAAAAACACTCAAAACATCTGAATCTACATTCTGAGATTAGAATACTCGAGCATGTTGTCAAGAACCAGTATATCTGAAAATTGTTCCTGGACTGGCAAAGTAAAGGCCATGCGTGTAATTGTAAGAGCAAATATTTAACCTGATACATAAATGCAAATAAAGCATTACATCGTTTTGACAGATGATAGGCAAAGGAACTGATGTAATAAAAAAATTAGATAAGATCTAACCGCGTTCTAACATTTTAAGCTCAAATAGAACGGTTACATTTTGCAGCCACCTATCTACACGGCGTTGCCCTTAGTGTGGTATCAGGATGCATGTGTGTCTATGTATGTCATCAAGAGTACATAATTGCACTAAGCAATCAGAGTAACCCACTGGAGGGCTTCTCTTCATGGGATTGTGTAACGGTGCTCCAACTACAATATACGCGAATGTTCCTTCGTTTGTGAGGGGAAGTCGAACGGTTCAACAACGCATTCTCCAATCCCGTTTGGAGGCGGTAACGTAACTGGGCCTGTTTTGTAGGGGGAGGAAGGGGTCGCCAAAAGCGGTTCCCGTTTGGGCGGATAGCTCAGGCAGGCTGATATGGCTGATTCTGATTAGATGTTGGCGAACATAGTGCTGGGACCGGTTCCAAAAGAACCGGGAGAACCGGAACCGGAACCGGTAGGATTTTTAGAACCGGAACCGGAACCGGAACCGGTGGCTTTTGGAACCGGCCGGTTCTAGTGTTAATTTTGGCTGTTTGAAACTTCAATCAAGGTTTATTTTCTAAAATTTAAAAATTTCTTATGTATATACTTGAAGTTAGCATTTGGAATTTAACTTTATTTTGGTACTTCTATTTAGATATGAAATTTTGTTTTTGAATTGTTGTGTAAATGGCAGAAGATTTGATATTAATTTTACGATGTCTTTAATAACAGTTTTCAGTCAATGTTTTAAGTTTTCTGAAACTTTAGAGAAAAAGAAAAACTAAGGTGTATTCAATGTTAACTCTTCTTTAAGGATGACAAAGGTAAGCATTAAGGATATGATGCTTTACGGCAACTCTTCCAGCTTTAGCTGTTGGCTCTGTAATTTTTGTGTGTAAGTAAACTTCAACTGAAGCAAACCAGTATACTGAAGGCGCAACTCCAGATTAAGGGTTAAGCTGAGCAACAGTATCCCTGAGGTAATAGCAATTGGCTAGCGCTACCGAAAAAGAATGCCTTTGATGGTCTATTAAAAATTTTCGTATTTCATAGTCATTCAACGATTTTCCCCAATGTTTTCTGCTATAGTTTTCGATTTCAAAAAATCTTAGACCCCGAGATGAGATTAGCTGCTTTTTCCATGATTAAGCTTTGTAATGTTGTAACTGTAGCTGTTGAATCGATAAGCAAATTTTATTGGACTGCTTGAAATTGGTCGAGGAAAGTTCTGTGCGACGTTCGCTTTCTGAAGGGCAGTAGCTAAACGTTTATCTAGATTGAGAATACTTAGTAGGTATTTTGGTAAGCTCTGGTAGCTAAAATTTCCCCAACATATTGGTAAAAATGAAACAGACCATATCTTTTTCACAGTAAATATTTGTATATAAATAGTAAAAAGTAAGCAAAAACACTGTTTAAAAACACGTTCATAGCTTTCTGCAGCTAAATATATTAAGTTTTTATAGCAATTGTCAAAAAATAAAAAATCGTGTGATTTTACCTTTTTTATCAAAAATACCAATTGGAACCGGAACCGGTAGCTAGAACCGGAACCGGAACCGGTTTCAAAAATCGGAACCGGTCCCAGCACACAGGCACTCCAAATGAGGTCCCATTTTGGCGACCCTCCCAAAACGGGGACCTTTTTTAAGAAATGAGTTGAAACTACCGTAATCCCTTAAGCAGCCCCCGTCCCCAACTAAAATAGGGTCTATGTAATTTGATTGGTTGTTTGACCACCACCAAGCGGGGAGTGAGAACGTGTTGTGAGCCCCTCCTCTAAACGGTGGGATCGTTGCGTATTCCTTGTCGGAGCACCGTTACGCAATGTCAGGAAAAGGAGCTCTCTAGTGGTTTAATCTTCTTTTTATAGGGTATTAGAGGGAATTATGAACTTGGTTAAAGCCTTTACCTCTTGAGTTAAAGATGGATCTGATTGATTAAAAATCAGCATCAGTTGTTCAGCAGTTTCGATCAGTCATACCAAGAGTCTATAAAAGGAAAAGTGAGACACCAGATCCTTCCTAGTGTTTTAAGCTTGCAATTTACTCGGTACATTAAGGCAGAAATCTCGGGGAGGGGGTACCACTTATGGCGTTAGGCGACGCAACTATACTTACAAATATCAGCACTATGAAAAATCTGATTGTATGAAGATTTTCTAAAAAGAAGGTTAGGATCTTCAAAAATTCTAAATTACAGGTATATCATTAAAATAACAAAGTGAAAACTTCAGCATGCCAAAATCTCCAATTTTAGGCTAAATCTTAGAGGGGGAAAATTGCATGCCAGAATTTCCCCTCTTAGGCTAACATTAGAGGGGAAAATTTTGGCATGCTAGAATTTCCCCCTGGGGAAAACTTAGCATGGGGGAAATTTTGGCATGCGACACCTGTCGATTGAAACCAACCGGCCGGTTGAACAGTTACTACAGGATTTGCAAATTTATGTGTATTTTGCACCATCTTTAACATTATTAGAATTATATACTATACAATATAGAGTGCACGCGCAGTTGCAAATTATTATTGCATAACACGAGCACATTTAGTCATGAGTTGATTCAGGAACAGGGTAAACTTGGCATGTATGGACAATAATCTTGTATTTTTTACCGAGGCGCTTAGCACTTTCAGGCACTCATAGAGACCTTTTATGTGCTGCTCTCCGCATTCTGCAGAAAGGCAGACAAGAGGCGGCAGTGTTGGACGCGGGCCGAAATTTGCGGCCCGCACCCGCCCCGCAGCCCGCGCTCAGATTTTTGGCCCGCACAGGCCGGCCCGCTGCCCGCATCAATAAAATTCGGCCCGCGGCGGCCCGCAACTAAATTTAGGTTATGCAAGCATCATAGCGTTAAATAATTGCTACTTTCATAAATATTCGTCGTTTTTCCATAGAAACTTCCATATAAGCGCGATTGTTGTTTTCAAAAGCATTCATATAGCTTCAGACGTGCGTTTTTCGAATTTTTGTTGACTTCTAATGTAGGAATTTTAGCCTAGAGACTGTATTATTGTACCCCCGCTGCTTCTCAGCTATTTTTTGGGACTTTGAAAATTTCGGTGAATTTTGGAGTGCCATCCTAAACTACTGGAAAACATTGCCCAAAACGAATTACATACAGTTACAGTTACACAGTAGAGTTGTTGGTCGGCCGAGGAAAATCCGGCCGGCCGGCCCACTATGCCGACAATCCGGACGGCCGGCCGGCCGGTCTTCAGAAAAAGGATAATACTTGATTTTATCTGTTATACATAACCAGGAGTAACTGTATGCATCAATTAATGCTAAATATTTTGCAAAATACACGAAAAATAGGGCAAAACTGGTACTGGTCGGCCTTTTTTGACCGGCCGGCCTGTTTGACCCGGTCGGGTTCACAAGCTTGGCCGGCCGAGTCAAAAAACCGGCCGGGCAACAACACTATTACACAGAGGATATGTCTTAAACCTTACGGTGGCATGTGCGATTTGACTGTAGTGCCTGCTTGTGGTGCGACCTGAGGATGACCTAGACTCGGTGGGGAAAACACCATGTGCGAGAAAAGACCCAAATTTCAAGATAAATTTTTTCCAGCAGCAAAAGGAAAAGTCATGCAATTCTTAGCTCAGTAGAGCCTCCTGGTCAATTCGGTATACATTTTACCTTTTATCTATTTTTCTATGTGTTGTCGAGGTGACCGAAATCAAGTAAAATTCAAGCCAAATTTTCAATTTCCTCAAACGGCCAATTGTTCACTAAGATGGGTCCGGGTTGGCTTTAAACCCAACAAAACGTTTTCTATGTGATAGTACGCTTAAAGTGCAGAAACTAAGCAAATTTTAAAAATCTAAAATTTGCTATGTTTACCTGTTATGAACACACAAAATTCTCAATGGTCAAGTCAAAGGAGAAATCGGTGTTTAAAGACTGTCAGTCTGTAATTTAACTGGTCTGTTTGAAAGCTGGAAAATACCTTTGCTTGTTTTATGTCGCCAGTAAACTGCTCCCTTGTAAGCAAAACTCGATCTCTTTCCAATTCTGAAATTTGAGAGAACTACTTCGTTTGAAAACGACGCTCTAAAGAGACGGCCAACCAACCAACGTTGAAAATTGATAAACTATTAAAAAATAGGGTAACACGGCCTAAGGTGGCAAGAGCAGACAAAACAAACATTTGTAAACATGTAAACATGTAAACATTTGTTTTCAATTTGTACAAATTGAGCCCACCAAGACCAAGCGCCGCTTATTAGCTGCAGAAAATGGTAAATGAGTAATATTCAAAATTATAAGGAAAAGAGAAGTGGGAAAAGGAAGATAAGGAAGACAAAATATATTTCAATGAAGAAAAGTTCCATTATAATGTCAGAATATCTGAAAAATTCAAACTTTCTTACCCTGTCTCACAAAAAAATCGGCCCGCATCGGCCCGCGCGGGCCACTGCGGGTAATAATTTTTGGCCCGCCCCGCCCCGCCCCACGGGTACCCGCGGGTGCCCGCGGGTGCCCGCGGGTACCCGCGGCCCGCGCCCAACACTGAGAGGCGGAGAGACGAAGGTCACGGACAGAAAACATGACCCCCCAAGCGGTTCTGACGTGCTGTTATTGGCCCCTTAGCTCAACGCTAAGGTGACCGCAGTCACACACAGGGCAACTGAGATCTTAGGTACCGATAACAATTGCCCCCCGCACATCAATAGTGACTAAGATGGCGGAAATCTGTGCACCCGCTCGGAGGGTATGGGTGTAAAAATGGATGAGTCAGAGGAAAAAGGAGAAGAAGTGACAAAGGAAGGAGGATAGGGATGGCCGAGCACTCAGATAGGATAGTAGGAAAGTCTGCCAATACTGTAGACTGTAAAAGTTTATTATATTTTAGCTTTTAACTTGGCAGATTGAGAACAGTAACAAACACAGGGGGACCTATTTCACCCCCAATGCCAATTACTCTTCTCAATCCTACATAATCAAAACCAAATTTTGGTTATTAAAGACCAAGTATCAAAAAATTTGAAGTAAAAATAATTTGAAATTTAAGTAAAGTTGTGATCATTTTATTACTTGAACGCGGTTTCTGACCCGTTACGGTCTTAGTTCCTACTCAAACTGGCTTAACTGCAACAGGAACTTTGCCAAAGCCCCTGATGGCCAGCATAGGTGAGACCTCAATTCAATTTACATGCAAATAGATACGTTAGCCGTGGAAGGTCATGTAAGAAAACTTAGCTTTAACTTCCGGATTGAAAAACATCAATTCCGTTCCTGCAATTGAAAAACACCAATTCCGTTCCTGCAAAGTTGCTTAGTCCATTGAGCATAAGGGCATATATGGCATAACCAAAGTGCCGACGAATTCGATACTATCCAACTACCCACCATCCAAAACTTAGTCGCAACGAGACTGAAGTTTTTGTCCGAAGGAATGAAACTCACCCAATGGTATCTAGTGACAAAAGCGACATAAATCAAAACAGTTATTTTCCAGTATTTTACCTCCATGATATTTACAATATTTACAACTTTGATAATAGATTAGAGATTTTTAATAGAGAACATGTTACTCAAGTTTTAAACTGATATCAGCCCTAAACTCATATCAGGACATCGAAGTGACCGTGTAATATTAACTGAGCAAAGTTAGAACATTTTAACAAGAAATTACTTAGCTTTCGAAAATGCATCCGTCTTCCATCGTCGTAGTAGATCGAATCCAATAATCTTGTATGGATAGGTTTGGAAAAGCTAGAGTACTCAATATTTTGTCAATCGAAAAATTGATAATACCATCGGAACACTAACTAAACTTCATTTGTGTAGGATGACTCTCATTAATTTTCAGGCTTACATTAAAATGACTGCGCAAAGAACAAACTAAATTACTCTGAATTTCATGGAAAGTGTGATAATTTCTACCTTTACTGAATAAAACAGCTATAGAAAAACAATTAATTTATGATGAAACTCAATTTTGTGTCCGTACATGCCAAGTAGTATCCACACAACAAACATTTGATGCTCATACAAGAGCCAAGTTGATAAGCACGTAAAGGTAGCTTGAGGTCAACATCGTACCCTAGCCTAAAGCTTTTCGTAAAATTATTTCAAGTGGTTAAATCCACTGACTTCATGCATCACTCAAACTTAGCTCTTATGGCTATCTGTCTTCAGCTAATATCGAGTGAAGATCACTGGATGCAAACGAATGAGAAAACTATGTGTTTAATCTTAGCAGTTAGGATTACAGTTGTACCGTACCGTTAAGAAATTTCCCGACCAGCGGACCCGGCATACAGAAAACAGTGTCACAAATCACAATAGCTAGTGCTAGTCGTTACAATTTAGCTCCGGGAAGTTTAAATTCGACTTTAGGGCATAAAGCTTGCGACTTGAAATATATTCAACTAAAATACGACCGAGTTTGATAGGGTCTCCAAATCCCGGGTCTTTGCGGCAGGCTGGGGTCAAATCTGTCGCTCCAAAGACCGGCCACAACTTCAGCTAGGATATTCTTGACTATGGCTGGCTGCAGAAAGCCTTTACACAGAATCCGACAGACTGAAAATGACGATTTTGACAAATTTTGAAGATTAAAGTTGACAAAAATTTTTTCACGCGGCAGAATTTCTTGCCATTTGGGCACAAATGAGTACTCCTATAGGGCCTCTGTATACGCCAAATTACAGCCTTATAACTCGCACCAGTAGTAAAATATTCCTTTCGTTAGCCAAAAATTTTCAATATTTTGCCGAAACTTCAACTGTGAACAGTAATCGCCTGAGATGCAGATAAGATACAGACGTCTAGTATTTTTCCGCAGATAGGAGCACATGTACCAAATCATATTTGCAAATGCCAAGCTTGAAGCTAGGGTCTTGTATCCAGCAGAGAATTTTAATTATGTTGGTAGTTGTGAAAAGGGGGGGGGGGGGTCGGGCACATAAACGCGACGGCTGCTGCACATGGCTGGAAGGCAGCTAAGAACCAAGGACCAAGTATTTTTTGACCACACCCATGCTCTTTAACTTCGCCAAAAAGGCCAATCGGACGATTTCAGGGCACCCCCATTTTAGTCGCCCCCCCCCCCTTAAGCGTGTTGTATAATTCTAAATAAATATACCTAACCAAATGCCTTCCCGATTAACGATACGCATCTGACTCCACTCTACTCTACTACCCAACTATGGGAGGACACCTTGTAAAAGAACTGATATTTATTAAAACAAATATTATCTGCAATAAATCAAAGGCAACAAATAGGTAAAGAATTCACCAAGAGTGTCACTGTCACGATATCTCAAAACGGAAACAGAAAACAGTAGCATTAAAATCCTTTTCAGAACAGCTCAATGCGGCGTAAACAACAATAAAAGCAGCACTCAAGTGCACAACCAGCCCACTCACTCACTATATAAATAACATCACACAAATATTAATTACGTTTACAAAGTCTAATTATATACAACTTAAGAAAAAAGACAACAAAGTGAATATACCAATAGCACAACCACGATTATAGCAAATTAGATAAAACGCTCAGATCAAAAGAAGGTATACAGTATCTATATTTAAACGGATTACAACGTTTTCTAGCCTAAAAACCGATTTATTTTTAGACAGTTTAAAGGAAACTAGGAAAGTTGTATGCGTTACAAACGGGCATTAAATAAAAAATCATAACCATTTACAGAGGCAACAGAAAACACAACATTATATAAAGTTAAAATAAGGTACATAATGATAACTCTCAGGTAGAAACTGATCGTAGAAAAACAAATTGACAAATTTTCTACAATTTTCACGAAAAATCCACAAAAACCAGGAAAACTGAATTGCCATTTTTCGAAACTGGAGAATAGAAAACGCCAATAGCAAACTTAAAATAGAACAGAGTAAAACACACTTTACAGTTTACAGTATCTTTAGACTTTCTGAAAATCAACCAACATAGCACAAAATACAACAACAACAATAATACAACAAATAAAGATATGAAACAATACGTACTAAAAAAAGTAGCATGAATATATGCACCATAGGAAGACAAAACCGTACATGAGTTTAACATAGCATAGGATACCATATTACTATTGTTATATGGAGAAAATCTGTGTTACTGTAGCAAAGTCGTTTCAATGTCCCGTTGCGCTGAAGATACCTTCATACGATTTCTGGGGGAAGGTTCGCCCGCCTCCTTAGCAAAAAGTTTCATTTTATCCCGAAAGGACAATTTTTCGCCTTCCACCTAAAATGAACATCAAAGATACACATCAAACAAGAAGAAGAGTGGGTACTATGTACGTACGTGCGCATTGGTAGAATTATTTTATTACCAGTTCCCTCGGCACTACGTAATTATATTTCTATACACTAGCCAAGGTTGTTAATTTGTTACCTGAAGTATTTCTATTTTTATGACCATGTGCCTGGGACAGTGGGGCTTCTAGGTGTAGTCTAGTGGGATGGGTCACAGACAAGTGCATTCGAAATCACCCAAACAATCCTTTTTGGTACATACCAAACTTTGCCTTTGGAAAAACACTCAGTATAAGTAGGCCAAAGTTGGGGCAAAATTCCCAAAAACATTTTTACTCAAATTTTTGCCCATAAATCAACTATTTTGCGTTAAAACGAATTTTATCAGTGGGTGTGTGTATGGTAGCAAAACAAAGTTTTAACCTATCTATCTACCTACAGTAAAATCCGTCTCCACATAGAGGTCAGTTGTTCTGATTCCCTCACACAATCAGTACACTAAGCTAATACACAGGCAACCCCCAACCAACAGCTGCACCAACCAACCCACCCACCTGTTCCTTGTCGGCTCGCTGCTGCTGGAGCCTCATCTCCCGAGGATCCCTGTAGACTTCCTGAGCTCCGATAACCGTAGGCGTTCCTCCACTGCTGTTCGCTACCGTATACTTTGGCATAATCTGGGGTGGTCCAGGTTGCTGAGGTTTAGGCTGAGGCTGGGGGGCAGGAGGACCCTGGTAGCTGGATCCGTTCAAGGGGGCCGCCGGGTAGGGGAGACCAGAGGGATCCATGGAAACTGGGGGTTCAGTGGCGGGGGGTGGGGGTGGTGGGGGGCTGGCCGAGGGAGCCCCGGTGCTCAGCTGGGGTGAGTAGGGCCGGGGAGGAGCAGGGGGCGTCTCCTCATCAAACTGAACTCGACGACCACTCGGAGCGGGTCCCTCGGCAGTTGTGGCAATGTCTGTAGGAATCGGGGGGAGCCTACCCCCAGTCCCGTAGGATGGCTTGGCTGGTGGGGGTGGAGGTGGTGGGTGAGAGGTGGATACTGGGGTACCAGCAGCGACTGTAGGGCTGAAAAAAGAGAGAAAAGTGTCAAAACTATAGAAAATACCGGCTTAAGAAGGGGGGGGGGGTCGACAAAATATGTGAAAATGAGAAAAATCGGAGATGGTTGAAAATTTGCGACCGGCTGGAAATTACAACAGCAGTAATAGGCAATACAAAACTAAAGATCAACCGCAAAAAAGACCAATTGTGTTATCGCAGAAACTTCACCACAGCAGCCGAGAAAATATATCTTTCGGTGCTTTTTTTGAGCAGAATAAAGCATCCTTTTCAATACACTATTTAGCAACACTATTTCACATGACCCAAAACTAAAAGCCACACATCAGTGCATGTAAGGTCCACGTCACAAAAACAATCAAATAATAATTAAATTTATTTTTAATTACCCGCCATTGTGATCCTGAATCCGAGCCATATGAAGCTTTTGCTCCAGCTCAGCCACAATTTTTCGCTCCTCTTCCAACTTTTTCCGTTCCACAGCCAACTGTTCGGCCAGCCTAGACTCCGCCGCTTCGGCCGCCTCTCGTTCCTAAAATATGCAAATGAGAAAATGACAAACAAACAGAGAAAGACAACTGGCAGGCAACTTGGTTGAGTTGTTTTTGACCAACCTTACGTGAGGGGGCCCACAGTTTCCTGGCTAAACACTTTGCACCGTCGGGTGATGATCATCATATTGTGATGTCTAATGCAGCAAACAAAGACTATGGAGCCCAATCAATCTCTCTCATGTAAATCCTTGAGGTACTCAAGGCATTCTGTCTACACAATTTACACACAAATTGAACTATGATTTGGCACAATCGCAAATTCACGTTCACAAAAGGAGTGGGGGGCAGGAGCGGATGCAGGGGGAGGGGGGCGGCCGCCCTCCCTCCGTCGAGATTCGAAGGTAGGAGAGAAAGAGGAAAAAGGGTAAAAAACCCAAAAAATTTCGCGGCGTCGGCGCGAATTTTCTACCTTTTAACGGCATATTTATTGCATTTATCAAGAAACAGCCATGAAATGCATCCGAATTACTATTAGTGCCTAAAAAATGTCAAGAATTTTTAAAAAATGTTCTCACTTCTTCAGTATGAAAAGAATTACAGATCCGAAGACCGATTGTTCATTGTATTGCAAAAACAAAAAATTTCTTCAACTTCTGGCTCCGGGCGCTCCCCTAGACCCTCCGCGAAAAACTTTTACCGCCCCTTGCACACCTGTTCCCTTCGAGCGTCCAGCTGCAGCTGTCGTTGTCGTTCAGCATCCTCCCTCAACAGTCGCTCAGCATGATCATAGTATTCCTGGCGAAGTTTCTCACGCTCATATCTGAAACAGAAAATGCAAAAATATAATTAGGTAATGGATGGAAAAAGAACTGGAAAAAAGTCCGAAAAAGAAAGTCTAAAATAAAAATCAGAAAAATCGGAAAGTCAAAAAAATTTCGGATAAATAGGAATAAACTTAAATTAAAAATAAAAAAAGTAAACTATTACTGATCAGCTTCATGAATATGCTGCTCAATGCGATCCATTTCCTGTCGTTCCTGAATCCGTCGTTCAAAGGTCTCCTGGAGCTGACGAGCCAAGTCTTTCGCATCCTCAGGCGACTGATCCAAACCTCCGACTCCCCCCAGCTAAAATAGAAATCAGAAAACTTAGCAAACAAAGAAAACACAATAAAAAAAGCAAAATACTGATCCTTCCTGTGCGTCGTGTGGTCTGCCTTGTCTGCCTTGAGAAGACGTAACCAACCGGAAACCAACAACGACCGCCTACCAAACAACAACAAGACGTAACAAGTGCTAAGTGTCCATGAATGTGGGAGGCTTCCCCTCCCACCCCAAACGGATTCGTTTCGTGGTAGGGTAGATCAAAATTAGACAGAATCATAATCCGAAGAGGAGAAGAACAATTTATCTATTGCTTGCACTAAACTGAATTGAATTGAATTGAAGAAGCAAAGTGTATAGTCCTGAAAAAACCTGACTCTACAAAGCTGCCAGGAGGGCTGGGTTTATATTCACTGGGGGGGGGGGGATAACCGACTTCCACCACCCCCCCCCCACCAAAGTGAATGCCCCTATTGGTACAAATTGTGCCATGAAAAATGTATGGCTCAGAAGACCAACCAGTCAAAAATTTTCCGGATTCGCTGGAGATTTGTAATCAATTTTAAGCCCTGTTTTAATACTATTAAAACTGCTTATTTTTGCACTAAAAAGTAACGTTTTCGGCGAATACCACAAAAATAGTGAAAATATAAATATAAAAAATATACGAAAAAATAATTTTCGCCCCCCCCACCCCCAATTCGACAATCCCAACTCAGTTGCCTCCCGAGGCCTTTCCCTCCCCAAAGAAAAACGTTCCCCCCCCCCCTGAATAAGCCGTAGAGGAAGGTGGGTCAGGTGATTAAAAAGAAACCAACCTCATCATCCTGCTCGTCCACGTCTTCTTCGCGAAGTCGCCGCTGGAATTCCCGTTCCAGGGTCAGGGCCCGCAGACGTTCCTCTTCTAGTTCGCTCAGCGAAGTCATGCTAGCCTTCTCCTCCAGTCGTCTAATCTCATCCTCACACATCTGTTCAATCTAAACAGGTAAAAAAGGTAAAGTGACCCCTGGAGAGAACTCCAACTCCATTATGAATTCATTGTCACTTCAGTTTGGATACGA
This sequence comes from Trissonchulus latispiculum, assembly GCA_030248195.1. Classification (NCBI taxonomy): domain Eukaryota; kingdom Metazoa; phylum Nematoda; class Enoplea; order Enoplida; family Ironidae; genus Trissonchulus; species Trissonchulus latispiculum. The sequence goes on from JASAND010004473.1 coordinate 12,702, forward strand.
ACTTCTTCTAGCTTGGCGCGACTGTAGCCTCGGTAGCTCAGTTGGCAGAGCGTCCGAAGCGTTCATCCGAAAGTCGTGGGTTCGAATCTCACTCGAGGCCCGAATTTTTCGGGTCTCAGGTGCTGAAGTGGCAATTTCAGTTCTTACACTACAGAAGGTTATAGGGTGCCGGAGCTAATCTCCGGAGATTCACAGCCCGAAGCCAAGAGCGACAACTCTAATGTTGACTACATCTGTGGAAGGGGGGGCAGCCCTTCATCAGGCATTACGCCAAAACACAGACTCCTGTTCTAAATCCTGTAACTCCTGAATCTAAAAGGTGCACAGGGGGGGAAATTCAAATACTAAAGTGTACAAATCAAAATTTCAAGAATTCACGAAAAACCAAACGAATGAAAACACAAAGAACCGTCACTAATACAGAGTCCCGATCCAACTAACTATACACAAAATATCGAATAGCAGCACAGTTTACATAATTAATGATAATAATAATAAATAATAATTTAATTAATTAAAACAATTTTGCCAAATCCATACCGTTAGCAGTTGCTGCTGTCGTGCGAATTCTCGCTCCTCTCGTTCCCAGGGGCTGATCGGTCGTTCCTCCAGAATCGTACCATTCTGCATGGCATAAGGCACCTAGAAGAATTTAAGAATTATAGACGGAGGCAGTAAATAAAATGAATCACTGAATTCCGATCAAATACAAATAAACAAATCTCTGTTGTACGAAATCCTGGACGAGGAAAAAATTACAGAAGCCTGGCAAGCCAGCATATATGTAGAAAAGACTACATAATCCACCTAAAACATTGTCTTTTATTGTTCAAGCGCTCCGCAAAAAATAAATTCTTGCTTCAGCCATTCAGATATTGCCCTTACTACTACCAAGAGTACATAATAACTAAGAGTGTGACAAGCGAGGTACCACCAACTGTTTGCTTACTTCCAACGAATATCCATTAACCTTCCTGCTGTCATCAGTGGGATTAATGTGATCATGCTGCAGCTGCTGTGAATATCCGGAGACGCTGTTATAGTCTCCATAGCTGAAGCTGGGGTGACAGCCAACGCTGGTCACCAGCGCAGTGGGTGACTCTAGCAGGGGTCGTTGTTGATGTGGTTGTGAATGCTCAACAGGAGGGTTACTGTAGGAAAGCGGTGCCGGAGGAGGTGGAGGTGGGAAAGAAGTGGGAGAACCACCGTTCACATTCAGATCAAAAGAAGCGACAGTCGAAGTAGTAGTAGTAGCAGGCAAAGCGGAACTAGCAAAAGGAGGACTATGGGAAGGTAGAAGTACAGAAGAAGCAGAAGTAGAAGAAGCGGCAGGCTGAAAAGAAAGAAAAAAACGGAATAAGGAGAGAGACCGCAGGAGTACAAAAGTGGACATTTCGTGATGTCACACCAAATATATACAGATAGAAAAAAACTAGGGGAGGACACAGACACATTGTGAAAAGAGACCTGGGTGACACACAAAGCAGCCATTTCTGGTTTTAAAATTACCCCCCCCCCCTCCCCTACAAAACGGAGCACCCTCACACTCAGCATGTCTATCCGTTGAAGCTTCAAACTGACAACTTATACGCAATGTGCTCCTGAGATGAGACCAAAAGTGGTCAAATTTCAGGTCTATTTTTAAACCTAAATTTATGAAGGGGCTTACCAAAAATGGAGGGGGGGCATATTTTTGAAAATGTTGCGAATTTTTATGTTTTTTGTGTGTAAAAACTGGCAAAAATCGCTAAAAATGACTAATTTTAGTAGGTGTTTTATACGCTAAAATAGCGAAAATTTCGTTAAAATTCCGAAAAAATTTTGAAAATGTAGGTAATGTGGAAAATAAATAGATAAAAGAACCGGAGCCTTTTTTGCATTCCCAATTGTCTAGGGTTCCTTGGACTGCAAATACTGTAAATTCCAAGGACCGTTCCATTCCTCCATTCACCGGAGTAGTCTCTTACCACGTGACTTTGAAGCAGAAACCCAAAGAACACAGGGACACTATGACTAGACGACGTACAGACAGAGACAGAAAGCGTTCAGAAGCAGAAAAATTCGGAAAATTCGTAAAAGCTTACCAGAACATACATACAATGAAACACACAGAAATAAAAAAAGCATAACCTAGAATCCACTTACAGCCCTATAGACATGAGGAGTGACAGCCGAAGCAGCAGGATCACTGTCTGATCCATAGCCTCCAGCAGCAGGCTGGGGCGTGGACCGCACAGACAGGTTGGCGCCAGGCGGGCCAGATAGCGGCTGCATGCCCGGTCTGGCAGCTGGCACAACAGTCCTGGGACTGGGACTATTCCGCCCAAACGGCTGCTGGTGGGGTCCAATCCAGATCGGACTGTAGCCCGGCGGGCCACGCGGGGACTGTCCAACAGGATGGGACTGTGGATGTGGATGGTGGTGGATCAGCTCAGACGAAGACTGTTCCCAGATGGGAGTATAGTTGGATGAGGATGTGGTGGATGGAGGAGGGACATCCACCGAATAAGGGTGACCGACAGAGGAGATTGCGGGGGAGGGATGGCGCAAGGGTCCACCCGGACTGCCAGAACCGGGATACTGGGGCAGGGCAGCTCCACCAGCTGCTCTCAGTCTATTCTGATAGTCGACCCCAGTATAGACAGAGGAACCGCTATTGCTCATCATCACAGCATCACCGCCCAAGCCCACTGCACCGTTAAAGCTGGAATTGCTGCTGCTGGTCTGTTCGGGCAGTGCCTGCGGGGGCACGGTGCTGGGATGATAGTAGGGCACTCCAGAGGCCGGCTGGCGCGGACCCATAGACTGGTTACTGTAGTCTCGCGGAAGACTATTTCCGGTTCCGGTTGCGGGTCCTAAAAGTCTGGGTCCACCCCCTCGATAGGAGCCATAGCCCGAGCCGCCGGCCGGATAATTGGCTGCGCTGCTGGGGGTGCCGGGCTGAGCTGGGCCCAGATTTGACGTTGACTGGGAACGGTTGTGGTGCTGAGCTGGAAGCATAGGAGCGCCACCAGGCGGGAGAACGCGCTGAGCGCCAGGTGGAATGTAGGAAGGCGGTGGAGCCACAGTGCCGCCACCTGGCGTTCCAGCCGGGGACGGACCACCCACAGAGGAGGAGCCACCGCTGCCGCTACCACTGCTGCCCCCGGGTGCCGCAGACGCAGCCGCACTGTTTATGGCACTGACTGACGGAGGATAGTAGGCTGGTTGACCGCCGTTGTAGGCTTGGCGTACTCTATCTGCAACATAACAGCAGAAGAGCATAAGCATAAGCACAAAGTATATACATCAATAAACGTCGCATCATAACACGAATAAATGCTGAAAATGCAACACAGCACAGTATCTTAAGTTTTGATACGGCTTTTTGTACTGGGGGGAAGTAGGGGGCTGCTCCCACTTTTTGCCCCCCACCCCTCCACTCGGATCCACACACAGGTTTTTGGGCTCCCCTCACTCACTAAAGGTGTCCAGAAAAAGCCAAATTCCAAGGAAAAATATCAAATTTTCAAACATTTCAGGCTTCGCAGAATTTTTTGACCAAAAATCGTCTATTTTGGCACTCAAACTCAATTTTTGAGCACTTCTTTTTAGCATAGTTATAGCAGTATATGTTTGTAGAAAACAGGCTACTTTATACTGCATTTATGGCAATTTTACACCACTTTGGATTCTCTCCACTTTTTGCCCCCCCCCCACTAGTGGGAGGGGCTCCTCCCCACTTTCCCACCCCCACTTGTTTTCGCCTAGAAAAAGCCCAGAAATCAGAGACTTGAGTAGAATTGCCAAGAAGATCAATAAAATTAAACTGCTACATCACCAGAAGCTTTGGACAAAATGGCAAAGCTCAAAAATAAGAGGTACAGGTAAAACCTAATACGAACCTGAATGGGGACCGGCAAGGGAAGGGCTAGACTTATGGAGTTGACCATTTTTCAGCGTAGGACTGCCCGTATAGCCCAGCTGATTGACAGGGGTACCGGCGCCGGTAGAGTTTCTGTTCACAGGTGAAAGTCCACCAGTATAGGGAGAGGTCTGCGCACCGCCATAGGGCAAAACACCGTTCAACTGTTGCTCACTTCGATAGTGAGCCATAGAGTTAGGAGGCGGTATACCTTGCGGGGGCATCATGGCTGAAAACAAGCAAGGTTTTACATAAATTAAACGGTTTTTGAAATAGCAGGGCTGTTGCGCGGCCTTCCTCAGAAAAAAGGAATAAAAAAAGGAATTTTGAAACAGAAAAAAAGGAAAAAAGGAATTTTCCCGATGAAAACTGGCAAAAATAACAAACTTTAAAGGCTATTTCTTGAAACTAAAAGCTAACGCATTAATATTCTTTTTGCTTTAAAAAGTTATTCTGATCGTATAGATTCGACGAAGCCGAGAGATTTTTTTATATTGACATGAGAAAATGGCTCCTGAAATCTGTACAGGCGCGTGTAAACTTTTATGCATATATATACACATAGACTTATAGTAGGCAGGGACTAGCACTAGACAGTGGTGGACTTTTTAGATTTTTATGATAAGCTGAAAAATTTGCAGATTTTTATGATAAGTTGGAATTTGGAAAAATTAAGTGCTGGAAAATGTCCGAAAATTCCAAAATTTTTTGAGAAATAAATGGTCCAGATTCAAGTAACGGAATGCCTGGCACTTCAAGAGCTACACTGAAGCTATGTTCTTGTGTCTACTATAAGTAGTTTCTAGAGATGCGCTGGGGCAGCCACTACCGGAGCCAGGCCGGGGACTGGAAATTGAGGGTCTAAATTAAAGATTTTCAAAAAATTCTTTAAACCCTAGGTGGGAAGGTAGTCGACAAAATTGAGAAAAGTGAGAAAAGAGAAAGAAAACTAAAACTGAAATAGCAGAAACATATTTTGTTCAAAAAATTTTAGCTCCAGAAGTTTTTACTATTCCAGAAAGAAAAGCAATTATCTTGGACGACAAAATTAAATAGAACCGGTCCAGGTTAACACGAACCTCCTATCAAATTCCGCTTGTTAATACATTTCACTTTTTTAAACTGTATAAATAAGCTCGCAATCATAAAGAAAACATGCTGTCATAGCAAACTACGTATTTTAGATATATAATATTTGAAAATCTCAACGATAAAACGAGAAGTTTAGATAATTTACGAAATTTTCCGCAAAGTCCTGGAAACGACCTTACAGCCATCAAAATTTATATAATCTTAGCGTTGCGTAACAAAAATATATACATGTGCTGAAAAGTTAAAATCGTTAAAAAATTAATGAATTGAATGAATTGATTGAATGAATGAATTAATTAATTGTGTTGAATCGTTAAAGTTTGCTATTTCGTCTCTAGAAACTGCAAAAAACTCAGCCGTTACTATAGCTTAAAACTACACTTTTCCAGCCAAATAGATCAAAATACAAAACGTAAAGCCAAGTCAAGTTATTATTAAATATATACGTCCAAAATATAAAACAAACTTTGAAATTAAAATCCATACGGTCACATCCCGGCGAAGCCGGAAATTTTTGAAAAAATATGGGCAAAAACGTAAATTTTGCTTAAAAAGCTTGTAAATTCCCAGACTTTTTGAAGTCAGCCAGAAAAAAGGAAATAAAAGAAATTTTGGGCGAAAAAAAGGAAATAAAAGGAAGGCCTCGGAAAATAGAGATGAGCATTTCGGCCCGTCGGTCCGGCCCGGCCCGCCCCGGCCCGGCCCGGCCCGCGGGCCGGGCCGGGCCGATATCCATTGGTAAGCGGGCCGGGCCGGGCCGGGCCGAGAAATTTTTTAACAGCGGGCCGGAGCGGGCCGAAACGGGCCGGTTCAACTCTAAGAAATGTTGTCAAATCACTAAAATCATCATTACATTTACTCATTCAGGTTGTTTTACAGCAAAATTAAACATTTCGTAGCATAATTTAGCGTTTCCAGCATTCACTAAAGCCTTTGAAATAATATTGTTGGTTAAATTTTCGAAATTTTCTTTTGGCGGGCCGGGCCGTGCCGAATTTTGTTAGTTTGCGGGCCGGGCCGGGCCGAAAAGTTTTGACAGCGGGCCGGGCCGGGCCGGGCCGAGCAAGATTTTGGAGCGGGCCGGGCCGGGCCGGGCCGGAAAAATCCGGCCCGTGCTCATCTCTATCGGAAAAAAAGGAAATAAAAGGAAAAAAAGGAACCGCAACAGGCCTGAAATAGGTAAGACCTAAAACCGTATAGAAAGAAACAAAACCGACTATTCTTTAGCGTAACTAATTCAGTCAAGCCAATAAAATGGCTCCTGGCAGTCTGCGTGTTTGCTCAACAAAAGCTGGCAAACTGCTACGCTGAAAATTCAGCACACAAAAACGTTAAACGCAATCCCCCACAATATGTAAAATTAAATGATAAACAGGTAAACAACAATCGGCTGGAATACAAAACAAACAATAATTAAGACCACACACCTCTTTGCTGGGTAGGCGAGGGTTGTTCCAGATATTGTGCAACGCCATTGTATAGGGCAGCTTGTCTGGCCACGGCAAACTTTACAACCGGTCCACAGCGAGACATAATGACGGCTGCTCTGAAATAATTACATCGAAAAAAGTAATAAAAACACAAAATACAGTAAAAAACACAAAAAACACAGTGAAAAACAAACACCAGCAGAAACTATCAGACCCATTAGCATGAAGATAACATATCATAAAATTCTGACAAAGTAAACAGATATTGTACACATTTTTTGTAACGTATCTTTGTACAAAAATGCTATATTTTATATTTGTCATTTTAATCACACAGAAAAGTAATTCCATTTTATAATGATTTAATCTGTTCTTACTCTTCCTGTGTAATTCCCAGCAAACTCTGTCCATTCACCGACAACAACTGATCAGCTGCTTTGAGGCGCCCATCCTAAGAAAAGTAAAATACAAAATCAACGAAATCCTAAAGCTATGCCCCAAAAACATTAACAAAAAAGTTAAAATTTCTCTTTCAAAAACCCAATGACTGTAGACTGCATATTTTTCACCATTCAAACCTTATTTATTTTTAATATTTATTTCTATTATTTAATTGATTTCTGTTGATTGATTGGTTATTTGATTTAATTGGTTATTTTAATTAGTGCATTCAATTGATGGTCGTCCCAGTCACTTCAAGGTTCAAGAACAAAAGAGATGATTATAGCACCCCAAATTCACAGTTAGCTTGTTAAATGTAACTTTATAATTTTTATCATTAAATTCTATTTTATCCAGCAAATAATCAGCAACGCATTAGTGAACGACCAGCAGTTCTATCATTCTGGCAGTTAATTAAAATAATAATTTGTTTTCAAATGATTACAATAATTTTTTCAAGAAATTCCAGTATATACGTACGTACCTTCTCAGCGGCACCGTCTTTCATCACTTTCTTAATGTAAATTCCCAGCTCCTGAGAAACTGGTGACTAAAACAAAAACATTCAGGCATTTCTAAAAAAATTTCTTTTGAGACAATCCCTCACACAAGTACGCACGTACTATAACTTTTTGTAAACCGTGTATACACAGGGAATTAGTGTGTAAAGTAAGGTATATAGTTGGTATGAAGAGTACGACACGTATATATTACACATATTTTGTCTCTTTAGTCTGTTTGTTTCCCAAGGGTACACACATCAATTTTTATATCAGCCATTAGAAAAGTCAAATTTGCTGTAAACGCGTCAAGTCAAGTCATCAACACATTCACAGCCAAAATACTCGCATTCTCAGGGAAAACAAGCAATTCTGCAGTTAGGATACTACACAGAAACCAAGTTAAACTACAACATTATGGCATTAACAAACATAGCAACATCGTTTACAAGATGGATGGACCAAAAAAACTTGCATACTAAAAGAGATTTCAGCGGGTGATAAAAATGTCTGAACTATATTTATAGAGCAATGTAAGCAAAAATAAAGTCAAAGCAGCAAGTGCGACCGAACAAATTATTGTTAACACGAATCAAATAAAAATTGCATTATCACAAATTTCCGTGTGAACGAGAAACTGTTTAATTCAGCAGGTCAGAAATCAAAATCGGTATGGAATTATTAAAACTGGAGACATCACAATAATTAGTAATGGATGTATAATTCAAATGAAAGAATGGGAAAAGGTTAAAAAAGTTAAAGTTTTCTAAAAAACTTTTCTGGAACTGAAGTTTTGAACTAGAAGAATAACTAGAAGAAGATAAAGTCTTTCCTGGTGTTAATAAAAATCTATGTTCTCAATTTCAAATGTCTTCCCTTGGGTTCAAGCTCAAGCTTCCTTGACTCAAGAAAGGTTTAGCTGATACTTACGTAGCTAGCGAAAACATCTCGATCAGAAATCTGTCCAAATTCAATGCTTCCGTCCATATCAAACTAGTTTAGTTTGTTTTTTACATTTTGTGAAAAAAGTGACTCATCTGTGGACGCTTGTCTCCGAAAAAAGGAAACCAAAAAGAGGGCAAAAGAGTATCACTTTTTCGTTCATTCTTACATACCTCCGCAGCCACAATACTGAGACCAATGCCACCGTTGCCCCGATTGAAGCTGATGATCACAATTTCCGGTTGCTGCTGTTGACCCGGCGCCGGAATCGGAACATTTCCGTAGCCATTTCCGGATGGACCGCCGCTGCCGTCTGACGAAGGAATTCGACCTCCACCGTTGACTGTCGCTGGATGGCCCGGTCCGGGCCCGGGTCCAGGTCCTGAGACGGCCGGTATGGGAGTCATTCGTTCACCAGAATTCTACAAACAAACAAACAAAGTACACAAAGTGATGAAAAAATTAATCTAAACCTAAGAGCATATATAAACATGTCGAAGGCAAACCGAACCATTTGAATTAAATTCTAAAGAATTTTAAATTAAAATATGCTTTTGGCTAAAGAATTTAGCACATTTTGAAGATAATCCAAATTACTACTATAAAAATATGGATGTAATAAAGCCATGACTAAGACAGAAGTAGGTCTCACTTATTCACAATAAAACGTTGATTACATTGATTTATATATAATACAAATTAATAGTTATATATATATACCACCAGACCAGCTCACAGTACCTTACGACCACGTAACAATTTGGGTAAAGTAGCAAACATAATGAAGGAATATGATCTCTCAACCATACATTCGGATTCGAAACTCAAAAGACAGAACAGAAAGTAGTGCTCTAGCTCCAATCTTCAAGCTAAACTCAATCCTAGCATCAAACCGGAGGTGTTACTCATACAAACAATAACACAAATCCATATTCAAGTTTTTCCTACCCTTAAAGCAAACCTATTATGTATATTTATTTATGTGTGTATGCGTCTGTATATACCAGACTCAGAAGCGATATGCGCTTTCAAAATGATGCGCATATACACCTGTAAAATGAGTCAGCAAAAATAGAAATTAGCCAAAACGGAATGAACGAACAGCCACAGAAAGCCATAAAAAATTTGTTTCTTGCTCTTTTTGAAGGTTGAAGAACATCATACACACACCAACTCTTGCAGACGTAAAAGTTATACGTATATACGTATAGCAGACCATACATAGGTAGATGTAAATGAAACTTTTTTCAATATTTAATAAACGAAAACTATTTACCTTTTAATGATTAGAAATTTGGCGACAAGAAAGCCAAAACAAATCAAGATCAAACTTAACAATTGAGTGCTGTACGTAGCTGTAATATGAAAAGCAAGCTTACAGAATTATATTTCATATTACGTGCCAAAACCATATATATCAATTATGGAATGTAAAAAAACTAAATAAATACGTATACAAGATAGAGCAAACTGTGCAACAAAATCTTTCAATCACCAATATATTAGTTTTCATATAGTTTTTCAGACTAATACTGCCTGGCCGGCAACTTAGGAAAAAAACCACAAAAATATGCAGCATGTACTCCAATAATCCTAACAGTGTTATAAAAACAGTTAAAAGCATCAAAAGGCTAACACTGAAGCAGGGCTGGCGCCACAGTTAACAATCATTCAAGCAAACTTTTGACTGAATCGAAAAAAACCATTACACTATCATTGCGGTGAGTAGCTTTTTACAAATCAAGTCGGTTTACAATAGTTTACAAATGTATATATGAAAGGTATGAAATATATATACATATATTTGAAATATATGTATATATGTACTGCTAGTCAGCTAAAAAAACCCGAAGTCATCTTGTCATAGCATTGTCTAAAGTTCTTCACTACTGATAAGGACTACACCATACGTAGCTGCATGTGCTCAAAAACCGAATGAAATTTTTCACATTCCATTGATGTTAACAACAACGACACAAATTAGGTGACAGTCGGTCAAAGTTTAAGAAGTATAACACTAAATATATATGGCGCAGAATAAAACATTGGTTCAATTTTTGTTGACATTAAAGAATGTTTAAGCTAAAAACTGATATTAGATGAGCGTATTGTCCCCTCCCCTAAACAGACTTCTCTCCGGAATTTTCGAGTATCCAAATTTTGCGAAATTAGGTCAATTTTCAAAAATTTTCAAAAAATTTCTGGTCTGGAACGGGAATGGCTATAATTTAAGTCAAGCAGGGAGGCATCCCTGAGCTGAACCGCGTTGAAGATTTTCCGACGGGTGGATGTCTGGGAGCTGTCTAGTACGAAATTAGAAGGCCTCCTAAATCAGTTTCAAAAGTTTAGTTGGCGCTGCAATTTTGCAAAAAAGTTGCATATAGGGTTTTTGGGTACGAATCTCAAAAGCGTTTTTCTATCCAGCTAGATATATTTTAGATATCCAGATATACATATATATATACAGAAATCGTTTTTCACTGGCTAGATATATATATATATATATACAAGTAGGAAAAATGCTCCTTGCAGTCGCATGAAAAAGTTAATATGAGCTATTATGGCCAACATTTAAACGTGCTAAGGACAAGATTTAAAATGTTTAATATGAGCCAACATCTAAATAAGTAGAGGACAAGATGTAAACGTCTAACATGAGCCGCTACGTTTCTCTTGGGCTCATATTGACGCTCACTTTGGTTACGCCTGTGGTACGTGTCCTCTAAACAGACATTGTTAAACCTAGCCAGTAAAGACTGAATATTAGTAGTGAATATACGTTTTAAGCAAAAATCAGAATTGCCTGATTTTTCAACTTCGCTTCAAAACATTTGTTTGTTTTTCGACGTTGCTTCTAGATCTTACTATACGTATGTACATGTATATAAATTATTAACAAAAGCAACCAATATAAACCAGAATAAGGCAATAAAAATTAGAACTGTCACAGACGATATATACTTACCTAGTGAGATTTCATCCAGCCATACCATCCTTGCATATGCAAACCATTCTAACCTTTTGACTATCTGAAGAAAGCCTTTGTATATACAAAATATATTAGCCATTTCATTTGCGTCAATATGAGCCCAAGAGAAACGTAGCGGCTCATGTTAGACGTTTACATCTTGTCCTCTACTTATTTAGATGTTGGCTCATATTAAACATTTTAAATCTTGTCCTTAGCACGTTTAAATGTTGGCCATAATTGCTCATATTAACTTTTTTATGCGACTGCAAGGAGCATTTTTCCTACTTGTCCTAATCCAATTTTTGGTAGCGTAAGGTTCGCAAGAGTATGCGTCCTTTCCATTGAAACGACTACAGTCGATTTATTGTATATGCCCCCAACCACACCGCCGAAAAACGCTGTTCCAGGGGGTTTGACCAGTGGTCAATAGGCCACCTAGACCGTAGTGACCAGTGGTCACTTCCGTCGGTTTGGACAATATGCCCATTGAAACGAGCATAGTCGATTTACTATATATGCCCCCAACCAAAACGCCGAAAACGAAGTTTTAGGGGGTTTGACCAGTGGTCAATAGGCCACCTAGACCAGTGGTCACTTCCGTCGGTTTCGAAAATATGCCCATTGAAACGAGCATAGTCGATTTACTATATATGCCCTCAACCAAAACGCTGAAAAACGCTGTTCCAGGGGGTCTGACCAGTGGTCAATAGGCCAGCTAGACCGTAGTGACCAGTGGTCACTTCCGTCGGTTTCGAAAATATGCATATTGAAACGAGCACAGTCGATTTACTATATACGCCCCCAACCAAAACGCAGAAAAACGTTGTTTTGGGGGTTTGACCAGTGGTCAATAGGCCACCTAGACCGTAGTGACCAGTGGTCACTTCCGCCGGTTTCGACAACACTCCCATTGAAACGAGCGTAGTCGATTTACTATATATGCCAAAACAAAAACACCAAAAAACGAAGTTTTACGGGGTTTGACCAGTGGTCAATAGGCCACCTAGACCAGTGGTCACTTCCGTCGGTTTCGAAAATATGCCCATTGAAACGAGTATAGTCGATTTACTATATATGCCCCCAACCAAAACGGCGAAAAACGCTGTTTCAGGGGGTTTTACCAGTGGTCAATAGACCACCTAGACTAGTGGTCACTTCCGTCGGTTTCGAAAATATGCCCATTGAAACGAGCATAGTCGATTTACTATATATGCCCCCAACCAAAACGCTGAAAAACGCTGTTCCAGGGGGTTTGACCAGTGGTCAATAGGCCAGCTAGACCGTAGTGACCAGTGGTCACTTCCGTCGGTTTCGAAAATATGCCCATTGAAACGAGCACAGTCGATTTACTATAAACGCCCCCAACCAAAACGCAGAAAAACGTTGTTTTGGGGGTTTGACCAGTGGTCAATAGGCCAGCTAGACCGTAGTGACCAGTGGTCACTTCCGTCGGTTTCGAAAATATGCCCATTGAAACGAGCACAGTCGATTTACTATAAACGCCCCCAACCAAAACGCAGAAAAACGTTGTTTTGGGGGTTTGACTAGTGGTCAATAGGCCACCTAGACCGTAGTGACCAGTGGTCACTTCCGGCGGTTTCGACAATACGCCCATTGAAACGAGCGTAGTCGATTTACTATATATGCCCCCAACCAAAACGCCGAAAAACGAAGTTTTAGGGGGTTTGACCAGTGGTCAATAGGCCACCTAGACAAGTGGTCACTTCCGTCGGTTTCGAAAATATGCCCATTGAAACGAGCATAGTCGATTTACTATATATGCCCCCAACCAAAACGCTGAAAAACGCTGTTCCAGGGGGTTTGACCAGTGGTCAATAGGCCAGCTAGACCGTAGTGACCAGTGGTCACTTCCGTCGGTTTCGAAAATATGCCCATTGAAACGAGCACAGTAGATTTACTATAAACGCCCCCAACCAAAACGCAGAAAAACGTTGTTTTGGGGGTTTGACCAGTGGTCAATAGGCCACCTAGACCGTAGTGACCAGTGGTCACTTCCGGCGGTTTCGACAACACGCCCATTGAAACGAGCGTAGTCGATTTACTATATATGACACAACAAAAACGCCGAAAAACGAAGTTTTACGGGGTTTGGCCAGTGGTCAATAGGCCACCTAGACCAGTGGTCACTTCCGTCGGTTTCGAAAATATGCCAATTGAAACGAGCATAGTCGATTTACTATATATGCCCCCAACCAAAACGCTGAAAAACGCTGTTTTAGGGGGTTTGACCAGTGGTCAATAGCCCACCTAGACCGTAGTGACCAGTGGTCACTTCCGTCGGTTTCGAGAATATGCCCATTGAAACGAGCATAGTCGATTTATTATATATGCCCCCAACCAAAACGCCGAAAACTGCTGTTTTTGGGGACTTTTCCCAACTTTGACCCTGGGCGAGGAACCACGGGCGCCATGCAGCATGAGGGTCACATCCGTCGATTTCGGCGATATGCTCATCGTGTTCAGCGACCCCGATTTACTATATATAGGCACCACCAAAAGACCAAAAATAGCCGTTTTTAGGGACTTTTCCCAACTTTGACCCTGGGCGAGGAACCACGAGCGCTATGCAGCCCGAGGGTCACATCCGTCGGCTTCGGCGATATGCTTATCGTGTTCAGCGACCCCGATTTACTGTATATGGGTACCACCCCGAGGCCGAAAAACGCTGTTTTTGCCCGTTTTTAGACTATTTTCAAATTTTCGGACTTAGAAATCTTTCAGCTTGAAGGTGTCCAAAAACGCTATTTTTCCCATTTTTGACCATCTATAAAAATCGAACCAAATCGAAATTCGAAAAAAAACATAAACTTGCTAAGTACCATTGCCTAGATAATCAAAAAATAGTATAGAAAAATTTTTCCTATGGGCGTTCGAAAAATCGAGTTAACACCAAATTGGAAAAAATCATGCTGAATAGGGCCTACAGAGAAAAAACCCCCACTTTCAAACCCGTAAGAGAAAGTCGATTTTTTCAAAGTTCATTTTTTCCGGGCAAGTCGGGCATGCCTAATTAGCACCTTTCCAAATCCGCAAAGAGCCTTTATAGCTCATATTATGGGGGGCTCTCCGAGCTCCCCCATGATATATATATATACAAGCTAAAGTTTTAAGCTTAACTCTATATCTAGCTAACGAAAGCTGCATCTCACGGTTTTCAGATTCGTGCTCATCGGCTCAGAAAACCCATGTGTATATATGTAAGTTTTTTTGCAACATTGGAAGTTCCCCATGGCCCACGCATGGAAAACTTAAAAATTTTAGAAGTTTGCGGTAGATCTATCAGAAATGTAACGAAATGCATCCATACCAGATTTTAACCGAAATCGGTTAAGTGTAGCGAAAGTTAAGCACAGATTATGTGCGTCTGTCTTCAGTACCGCCAAGTCAAGGTGCTTAACACACTCCAACGATGGATGCCCTAAATTCCAAAAATTCCCCAAAAGAAGAGACTGCGCACGTTCACGTTCGACAGTGCAAAACTACTCAAGAAATAAAGAACAGGTGATTCAACACACCCAGAAATAGGATAAATACAAATATATATATATATATACATATATATACACTGATAAGAGAGAACCAAAATTCAGACCAGACACGCTCCAAGCTCACGTCTAATGATCTCAAATTACACACATCTCAGCTCACAATAATTTAGGCACAACCAATAAACCAGCAAAACATTACACTACAATTACATCCATACAAATGACCAATAAATACATATTTAAAAATTTGAAAAATTAAATAAATACCCACTATTAAAGTCGTGTATAATATGTCAGGCAGGTAGTCAATGAAGGAAGACTAAGGTTAAACATTGACAGTAAAACAGTAAACACGTAGAGAATCACTTAGAGTAACCTCAATTTAACATGACAGTACGTAACTTGCCATTCTATGAAAGGCAATATAACGGCTGTTTGAACACCTTGGAATGTCAAGAGAGACAGGAATTCAAACAATTCACCCAAGAAAGGATCATTAATAGCTACGCAATTACACGTAAGTGTGTAACGTAATGTAAAATTGCGAAATCGCGTGCCTACACATTAATACGTACATACGTAGTTACTGAAAATTAGAAATATGGAACATACTACTTCACGACACAATACAAAAGATCACCAGAAAGAAGTTTGGTAGCATACACATACATACAAATAGAGTTGTGCCCGGGCCTTGAATCGGGCCTTCGGGCCCGGGCCGGGCCTGCACCGGGCCGGCCCGGCTTGTCGTCTAGGCCCGGCCGGAGCCGGGCCTTCGGGCCTTGAGTCGGGCCTCCGGGCCCGGGCCTGACTCCGGGCCTACCGGGCCTGACTCCGGGCCTCCGGGCCTACCGGGCCTTCCATCGGGCCTCCGGGCCTACCGGGCCTTGATTCGGGCCTCCGGGCCTACCGGGCCTTATATCGGACTTCCGGGCCCGGGCCTGACACCGGGCCTCCGGGCCTTGAATCGGGCCTCCGGGCCCGGGCCTTGAATCGGGCCTTCGGGCCTGGGCCGGGCCTGGCCCGGTGATGTTAGTAGGCCCGGGCCCGGGCCCGGCCCGGAAAATTTCTTAACGGCACAACTCTACATACAAACTAAAGGCACTCACAAACTTTCGCGATTCTTTCTTTATCTTAATAACTTAACAGATGGCACACGGCCAATATATACAAGTATATATATAGTATATGCCACAAGTAAGCAAACATTATTTAATTATAATATAAATATATATATATATATATAATCTAGTGGTTATCAAAATTTCAACGGTACCAACAACAGCATTTGCAATTTGAACAAAACAAACAATTTGCAAC
>JASAND010004474.1:0-19638 GCA_030248195.1 Trissonchulus latispiculum
GTCCTTGCCAATTGATTTTCAATATATACACGGGTACGCATCTGCTTAAACTGTATCACTATATTGCTTTTTTAAACCAATCTCTTAATTAATTACGGGACAACAAAGGCTTTGGTGACATACAAGCTGCCAACCAAGGCTTGGCGATTACAAAACGTTCAACAAGTAATCTCAAATTTGAAAATAGTTCCAACTTTCTTTTCAATAATTCCAAAAGGTAATTCAACGTTTGCTTGCTCTCTTCTAGCCCTCCTCTTGAGCCGCAATGGCCGAGTGGTAAGGTGTTCGACTAAAGATCTTACGGTCCTAGGTTCGAACCCCTGCTGCCACAAGGCTTTCGCAAATCCCCTTGAGCAAGGGACTAAGCACATATCGGTTCTCCGTGGGCTCCAGCCAACCCCGCTGTCTATCCTTAACGGGTCGGTAAATGGGTACCACTGCGGTGGGAAGGTAACAGGAGTCTGTGTTCTGGCGTAATGAATGATGAAGGGCTGGCCCCCCTTCCACAGATGCAGTCAACATTAGAGTTGTCGCTCCTGGCTTCGGGCTGTGAATCCGGAGATAAGCACCGACACCCTATAACCTTCTGTAGGTTGGAGTTCTCTCCAGGGGTCACTTTACCTTTTTTACCTCCTGTTGACGTTAGCAAAGTTTCTATGTTAATTCTATGCTAACTGTCTGGAACTTAACTCAGAATTAAAGGGCGGAACGACTGCAGGTGATTCGACCGGGCCTAACTCAACGAATTTAAGCTTAAAACCCTACCTACCTAGAGAAAATCTAAAAGTTACCAAGTCGTAATAATCGTCACTGGCATCCAGCTATCCAACTACCAATCGGGTGGCGTAACAATATACTTTAATGTAAATAAAACAGTACCCAACCGTTTCGGAGTAGAATCGAACATCAACTGAATACAAGATCAGATCTAAGCTGACCACTTAGCTAACAGAACAAAGAGTTGTACACAACAGTAACAATTAGTTTTAGCGTTTGTTTTTAAGGTTAAGTTGCAACACTTTAATTTAGTTGATTCTCAACATCTATAACTGCCTATCTTCTTGCAAGTTGATAAAGTTAACAGCCTAAATACAATTTCCAATCCTAACTAAACCACAAACTTATTTGCCAGTTTTCAAACAGAAGTTAGACAGAAAGAAAAGGAATAATCACAAGAAGGAACCCAACTTGGTCAAAGTAAATACACACAATTTCAAGGACTAGACAACACTAAGATACTAACATTAACATGAGCAGTTACAGAGTACTTCATTGTTTAATTAACAATCCAATAATAAACACTACCTAAAGTCTACTAATAATGCTACCATATACCTCAGCATTAGCTCTTGTACTTAGAGTCTTAGAGTCTAATTAATTTACCTGGGGTTTTACCTCTTTTTGTATTCTTTAGCTAGCTATTAGTTTCTGGATCTGTCACACTACCATACTCGAAGCAACTCCAGTGCACTTTGACGAAGTTTAGTATTAAATACAAGATAGAAAACTCCACTACCCGTAACAACTGTGTAAATGGCCAAATTGAAAACATGCCAGGCCCAGTTGACCTTGGATTTATCTATGTCCACCCAAACAAACGACAGTGTGTACATCAATATCAGAATTAGTTCACAAAAGCAGACACTAATAGATTGTTGCAGCAATGAAGAGTCTTGACTTGTTGCCCTTCGGCTGCCTACTGTCAGGGCCTTACGCTTTCGCAACAGTATCCCCAGCGATGCAAGACTGATTACAAAAGAGCTGACCGATGTCAGGACCAGAACCAGGCTGACTACCACGATCAAATATCGCCCAGAAGGTTGAACAAAACCCGTTTCTGTACTGTTAAGGTACCGATTTTTGTATCCACAGCAATCCATAAATATAGGAGTTGATGCTGTCAATGTGGTAATCCATAGGATGGTGGTAGAACCGAAAACACGATAGGACGTTATGGTCTGAAAATAAAGTGTGCACCAACAGGGGTAATTGTTTGGTATACGCACACATGTATCTAAATTCGCAAAAGTTAACCGATTGAGCTCAAAATTGGTATGGGTGCATTTTAACACATTTTCGAAAAATGGTTTTCAAATTCGTGTTCAGCGACCCTAAAAAAACCTCTATGCAACTATTCGGAAGTCGGAAACAAAAAATTTTTGGTTTCCCTTAAAAAACTTAAAAATTAAATTTTATCAAACTTTAAATTTTTGTCTTAGATCGATCAGAAATATTGTAAAAATGCACCCATGCCAAATTTGATCTCAATCGGTTAAGTTTTCCGAATTTTAGACACAGGTGTCCGCATACCAAACAATCACCGACATGGTGGACAGAAACATTTAACCTTCAAGCTTAAGTTCGAGTACTGTGAATCAATAAAGCATAAATTAGTCCTTGTTCACTCGAACATAACCCCTAGCATGACTGACAAGACAAGGCTCGGTGTAGCTCGGTGTATGCTCAGTGTATACTTTGGTATTTGTATATAAACTCATCAGATTTTAAAGAAAGCAACAGGAAACACAACTTTGCACACTAATTCTCGGGAAAATTAAAAAGGCGTTTTGAAGATTTTTAGCAAGAGTCCATAATAATTTTCCTTATGTTAAAGAAGAAGAAGAGTAAGCCACTAGAGGGCTCCTATTCTTGGCATTGCGAGACGGTGCTCCGACCACATACGCGAATGTTCCTCCGCTTAAGGAGGGTTCGACAGGCATACCCCCCTCCATTTGGTGTGGGGCGTAGCCTAAAGTGGTCCCTGTTTGGGGGATCATTGAAAGAGGTCCCCGTTGGGGGAGGAGCGCTCAAGCAGGCTAAGTGTGACTCATTCTGATTGACTGTTGGAGACCCCCCAAACGGGGACCTCTTTTCTTCTACTCCCCGCCAAACCGGGGGTGCGCTGTCGATTTGGTCGACACTCAAACGGGGGATATTCGCGTATTGTGGGCGTATCACCGTTACGCAATGCAATGTAGAGGAGCCTTCTAGTGGCTTGCTCTTCTTCTTATATATTGTGGACTTATGGGATTATGGACTCTTGCTTTTAGCCTGGCAGTTTGTTAAGGGAAATTCACACAAAGCATTTTCCAGAATTTTAATGTCACAAAATGTGTACCTGATCTAAAATTATATATAAGATACATATATTATTTATATATTGTTTGAGTTCCAATTCTAAAAAATAGGAGTGGAATCTATGCAGCTGTCTATATGTTTCTGTGAACCGCAAACACGGCAAAAAGAAAGTAAGTTTAATAAAATAAGTTAAAATAAGTTTAAATAAATATATCATTGAAAATTCAGCAATCAAAAAAAGCAGAAGCCACACAGAGAAAGAATTTTCCCAACGAAGACGTTGCATTTGCTTTCTGCAGACGTTTTGGCTCTTTTGGCTGTCCCGCTTGCAGCACTGATCAAGAGGATCGCTCGCTGCCTAAACCAATTATTTCAATAGCCAGGTGCAGTTTCAGCACTAACCATCCCCACAATTCCAACTTCCGCACATACCTATGGCAACAAAATGTAGTTTCTAATGTAAGGGAAGCAGGCATAGGAAAGATTGATAAGCCTGTAACGGGAGTTCAGCTGATGGCCCTGTGGTGTAGCGGTAGCATGTCTGTCTCGAAATCAGAAGGGTCGTGGTTCAATCACCGGCTGGGCCAATTCTTTACTTTCAATGGTGAGTGAAAAGCTGAACTTCTCTCTTCTAGGTCCTGGTTTTGTTGGTACGAGGGTGCCTGACGCCTCCCGTTTGGGCTTGTCGTCGGTTTCTTCTTGGTCCACCAGCCCTGGTAGAAGCACTACACTAATACTCACTTTATAGGTAATCGGTGCAGCAGTAGCACAGAATCGCAACAGCGCCATCAGAAAACTGTTGATATATACTATCAAAATCATGGCATAGCTGAAATACAGGGCAACATCTTGCAGGATTTTTGGTGGAATATAGCCCAACAGTTCAATGAAGCTTAAAAAGTAAAGCAGCCAGATGTTGTCGAGTAGATCCGCGGCTGCTCTGGAATACACCAATATATAGAACGGGTCCTTGAACCGTTGTCTGTACTTAACCATTGTTACAATACAGATGACATAAATGGTCAGTAACGGAATGTTGTACAGAAAATATTCCAGTAATACCAACGAGTATGCGATGTTGGTCTTCATGTTGGCATAAAGTTGAATGAGTTCTCTAGCTTTCTCTTAGCCAATGCTATGTAGCACTCTTCCAAGCGATTTCTCCTGGCTTAGGGTAAACCTGATCTCACCGCTGATTGTTTTAAACTTGTTCTTGATTTGCCTAAGCTTATCGTCTGTTTGCGCTGAGATAACTTTAAGTTAAGTAAAAGCACCTGAACTCAGCTCGGGTATGAAATTTTAGCTGAGTTTACATTTAAAACGTTTGCCCCATAATCGCTTAAAAGGTTGTGCTTTTGATTATTACTGAAAGCATAAACGTATGCACTTATCTAAAGCTTTGGACTTAGGTCTTACTTTTTGACTGTATCAATCAAAATGGAAAAGATGCAAACCACCCAGAATTTATCAAAGAACGAACGAAACTAAGATGTGTCACTACATCATCTTCGAGCCGAAAGTTTCGGCCGCGAACTGGGCAGATGGGCAGGGAATATTGTGAAATTAAATGGTGGGCGCCCTCAACGAATATTCTGAACTTCACAATTTCAATTTCTCCAAATGGGCTTGCAAATTGAAAAAACCATCTGAATTTTGTGGAGGGGATCCACGCCCGTGGGGGAAGCGCCCCGCCCTCTCAGCTGGCTTTAGGGACTTGCTCTGTTACAGCCACTAACGGCCCCCAGATAGTTGCAACATACTTCCGTAATTCCCCCTCCTATAGACTGAAAGTAGAGCCGGGTTCATTTCTCCCCCCGAATGGCGCTGACCCAACTAAGACGAATAGTGGGAACCGGGCAACTTCCACCGTCCCACTCCCAAAGTTTTGGAATTTTTCATTGATAAAAAGTAGAATTGGATGTTGGGGCTACTGCGGAGGGACACAGCGAACCCCGGCCCAACACCAGTCAGCGATGGACGCGGAGCTCCCACTCCTATAGAACTGGTACTGGATTGGGGGTGATCCCCGCCCCCAAACTGTCGGACGCTGCAAACCAAGACAGCATATAAAAATCGTCAACTTCAGGTGCTTGGTTTGTTAGGGAAATTTGAAAAAGAAAACTTTCTGTTTTTGTTTTTTAAACTGGTACGAGTAACTGAGGGAAATTTGGGCATTCTGTCGCTTAAAACGGTCGCCAGTTTGTGGAAGCGTGGTTTGCCGTCGCCCACAATCAAATTGGGCATGTGAGCGTTTGAATAGTAAAATAAAATGTAGGGGAAGTTGCCCAAATATGAGCAAATCCGTGTTTAACATGTAAAAAATAGGAGTAGAAGGTTGCCTAATATGAGCAAAAGGTGCCTCATATGAACCCATGTTAAATATAGCCTATCTTCAGCATATAAGCACATGGAAAATCTAGTTTAAAGCTTTTAAAAATAGTTTTTTCTAATTTAATATAACTACTGTGTTTGTGCATTAATATTTGCTTTGCTCTTTAGTCTGTTGCAGAATCTGGTCTGGTTGCAGTAAAATTGCTATTTGCAATTGCAAACAGCCACTTCATACACTCAACCAACTTTTAGCTAAGGGCCTTTTCATGAGCGAGTCAAAAAGGTAGAGTTAAAATTTTTTAACTCGTTCGACCCAGCAGCCGAGTCAAAATGAACTGTCTAACCCTTTTAACCCTGTGCGCGAAAAGGATTGAGTTAATTGTAACTCCTTTAACTCATTTAACTCGCTGCGCGAAAAGGCCCTAACCCTATGTCTATGTCAAAGCCTCTCTTAAAGTTAAAGGAAATGCAATCGCTACCAGTGTAAAGAGCAAGACAAGAGTTTTCACCGAGTGGGAAACGAAAGCACGACCAAGGGAAATCTAGCGTTTTTAATACTTACATATATATTGTTTATTTAACCACATCTGTACATAATCTATCTAAACTATACGAGACTTGTTTCTTTCGGAAAAGTCATTCAGCAAGGATACTGTTTCAGTTGCTGTTTGGTTGCCTTGCAAACATATTTCGCCCCGGCACTTCCGCACTCCTTTCGGGCCACTTTAATCAGACAACGCATCATTCCTTTAACGTAGGCACACTGATCCGTGGGATCCGCAACAGTGATGTTGTTGCACTTCTCTGTCTCCGGACTGAAACAAAGTGCTAACACTGGGGACTTTAAAACTGAACAAATCGTGCAAATTAAAAATCGATAAGTCACGTCTGATGACTCGATGGTGTAGTGGCTAGCATGTTTAAGTACGAAGCTGAATGGACGTGGTTCGACCCCACCCCATGCTAATTCTCTATTCTACTTTCAATCCTGAGTGAAAAGCTGAACTTCACACGTCCCTTCTCTCTTCTTAGCCCTGCTCTCATGATGGTGGCAGCCGCCTCCCGCTATGAGCTTTCACCTCGGCCCCCCATGACTTCCATATCAGGCTTATCAATCTTTCCTATGGCTGCTTCCCGGACAAAACGGACATGGCTGACAGTGTGTTAGCAAAGCTCTTCATTAATAAAGAATCAGATAATGTAACAATATCACTGTGACTTACTGTTCCCATCTCATTACGTCATCAGTGCACTTATTTGGTGGAAGATCTTGACTGGATATAAGAAGAAAGAATGACAATACTAGCACTATAACTTCCGTGCCCATCATGGTCCAATTTAGCGTAGCGAACAAACTAGAAGAGTTTTTGTATGTTTTGACAATAAAAATTGTGAAAATGCATGGCTCATTCTCATTAAAATCCAGTTTATATCCCCAGTCTGATGAGTATTCAGAAAGTTGTAGTTTGATAAACCAGATTGTGTCATTTGCAATCCGGTATATAGCGGAAATATTCCAACTAGTCACATTGTGTCTTGTTTCGTGTAATGTCAGTAATTAGCGCAGGAAAAGAAACTGCTCTCTAGCGTCTACTTGACTAAAGTTCGAATGAGAAATTAAACCGCAGTTGCTAGAATTTACAAGTTACAATGTCAAGGCCGGCCAACAACCAACAACCAACGACCAACGGCCAATAACTTTCAAGCGGACGGACAACGCGCAGTTTTTAAACCCAAACGGGAATGTTTCCTGCAAACCCCGAAAGACAGCTTAATTTTTGCTGTTTCTTCCTATTTAAATAGATAACGTTGAAGCCAATTGCTTGGAAACTTTTCGGCCTTCGGCCAACGTGTTAGCTGAGTGTCGTCTAGCCGGTAGTCGAACCGTCAAGCATCCAGCGCTTTTGAGCAGTTGTGATAATTTCTGACAAGCCCTAACATTTATATATATTTGATTTGTTTTTAGTATCAGTCATTTCTCTGCTGTAAGAGTTACACCGCTTTACATTGATGGTGTGAACAGGAGTAAGGATGGCGCAGCCAGTTTTGTTGCGCTATTGCGTTTTCGGCAATGGAGGCGTCCCATGAAACATAAAAATTGTTGAAAACTAACAAATTCAAGCTTTTCCAAGAATAAATGCTAAAATTTGGCGGTTTCGTTGCAAAGTGTTGATCCAGATTTAAAGCATATCCAAGTTACAATCATAGGATGGGGAGAGGGAATGGGGGAGAGGTGCAGACCCTCCCAAAATGAGTAGATTTTCTCAGCGAAAAAAGAAAAGTGCTAGGCCCTCTCGTCCAGAAAGGCAAATAGGGTGACCCCTTTGAGAGTATTATCAAATTTTTAGTATTAGCATAGCATAGCAT
Organism: Trissonchulus latispiculum; assembly: GCA_030248195.1. Taxonomy (NCBI): domain Eukaryota; kingdom Metazoa; phylum Nematoda; class Enoplea; order Enoplida; family Ironidae; genus Trissonchulus; species Trissonchulus latispiculum. Next base: position 7,777 of record JASAND010004474.1, read on the forward strand.
TTTAGCAATTTTTCAAAATTTTCTCAAAAATCACTAAACATTGTTGTTTTTAGCTAATTTTTGACCAAAAATGTAAGCCATTTTACGATTTTTGCTGCTTTTGGTCTAAACCGCTGAAGCTTTTAGAATTTATCAGGGTAGACCAGTCGCAGTAGTCGGTTTAGACCCTCAGGATTGGAATGTGTGTGTTCGCCGAGCACAGCTCCAGTTGTAACAACGTCGTTGCCTAACACTTTCATGTAGCAAAGCAGCCGTGTTAATTACTATTGATACATCCTGGCTGCTGGTGGTGGGTGGTTCAACTTCCAAGTACAATGTTATTGCACATTGGTTCCACAGTAAAGCTGCAATCGGTGTACTCGAGATGGTCACGCTGCTAAACACAATAAAAGCAATGTTTCAGTTAAATTACGAAGTTTGTTTACTATTTCTGTACATTAATATTACATTCCTGTAATGTCTTCTTAATTGTAACAAGTCATTTCATACATAAAGCGGAGTATTTCTAATTGAGGTTTATATGACACAAAGTACAACCTTCAAAGATAATCAATAGAACAGCCGCTAATTCACGGATCCACAAGGGATACAAAGGAACCAATAAAATATCAGTACATATAAATATATTCTTACGGAAGAAAGGTGAACGTTGTTTTGGGTATTCACGTTTTGGACTGATATTTTACAAAGTACAACCTTGTTCTAATGGCTTATCTCGTTACTTTTGATTAATTCCTTCTGTACTATACCTTGAACTGATAGACTGTGTAAATATTGGACTCACTGTGTAGATATGTGGCTTATCGCCCATTGTCATGCTTATTAGAAGAGTTGCCTTATTTAATATAACGGCGGTAACATGATCCAATTAATGTCTATTTGACGCAGTCATATTGCTAGACTTCATTTTCTCCCAAAATGTCATCAGAGAACGTTGTTTCTATTATGCTGCGATGCTATGCTATTATTATGCTGCTCTTATATTGTTACAATTATTTATTATATACGCTATTATCTTATGTAATGAAATTATGATCTGAATTTTTGTTTTGTTTCCAATTTCCTTCTGAGCACTGTCCTGTCTGAATTGTCTGGATGGGATTTCCACTTCCAATCTCGGCGCACGTAACCCTGATTCATGTGGGCGACGTTGCGCTTTATGTTTCTCCCATACGACTTGAATTGCTAGGTACCCAGATCCGAAAAGTGTCCACTCAACCAGGCTCCTTTTGACAATTACAACAAAGATCGTGTTTCGTACCTGGGTAATGTATATCTTACTTTTTTCTAACAAATGTAATACTTGTAAATGTAATATGTAATATGTAAATGTAATACTAATAGCAAATCTAGTAACATTAAAAACCATAGGGTTCAGCTAAATTCAGTTGCTGACTTTAATACTTTGTCCAATGAATTTTTTAAACGTTATTGTTGATTCAGAGTTAAGTAAATGTGTAAGCAAATGACGAACAGTTGAATCCATTTGCTTACTAGAGATAGAGCTACATTTCGAGGCAGATCCCTTTGCAGACTTCTTATTGCAAGGAAGGAATGAATGACACCGTGGGTCTAGACAGATTTTTAAGAATTCATATCGTATGATTAAGAGGTTTCGGGTGCTTTCTCTTGGAATCAAAACTGCAATGGCATACAGAATTGCCACCCTTAGCAGTCAAGAAATTTTCTGTTACCTTTCTAATTTGAGATTTGTCAGAACTTATGAAATAAAAAATTGTTTTTGAGAAGCAAAAACTGTCTCTCTTTTGGAGAAATTGAGAAACGTAGTTCAGTTTTATTCTCAGAATAATCAGGATGTCAGTGCATTCCAAGAGTTCGGTTTGCAACATTCTGAGTTAACATAAGACGTAGTTTAATATTTATTTAATCATTCAAAGACCTATATATCAGCGTTCACAGAATTAGTGGTCGAAGCCTACAAAATTTCAAGATTTCAAAAACCAGTTTCATGCCGATTTTCTATTTTTGAACCGAATAAATGTCAGTTTCAGCTTTGACGGACTAAAATAGTTTTAGCTTCGATGACTGAAACTGCAGTACTATAAGCGATTACATTAACCAGTTGCATAGTGTCGGATATCAATCATGTCTTTGTTTCTCTTTCTCTGAAAGTCCCACTGGAAAAACATCTTCAAATCAAATCACGTCGACTGGCTGCCCACTGGCAGCTCATTGATATCACACTGGCTGCTAATTTGCTACACACTGACTACTCAAATCGAGAAAAAATTTTAGTTCTTAAGATTGAAATTTAAAGCATGCCGTAAAAATGAAGGAAAGCAGTAAAAGATAGTAGTACATTTTGTTATAACTAGTATGTTAACTTGGCATCATCATTTTTACACTACTGTCATTCTAGCAGAGAAAATGTTTTCTTCTTTGGCTTTACTTCGCATTGCAGCACTTGGATAAAAGAAAGCAGATAAGGAAAAATAGCTCGATTCCACTGATAACTGACATGCCCCAGGTGACGCCGATTAAGCCTCCAACCCTACTGAACAGGGTGACGAGCTGAAAATTGAATAAGGTAAGAATGAAGTAGGTATATTAAGACTAGATTAAGATTCTGGATATTTAAGGGACTGTATTGTGATAAGAGAATGCGTCTGTATACAAGTCATATATACGTCAGAATATATATATACGTCAAAGCCAAATAGACAAGTACGGCAGAATTCATTAACATCACAGAATACTGAATTTAATTTAATTTTAAGTTACAGTAAACCGCTTGTTCTGACAGAAGATATTATATTTCTGAAGTTGCATTCCACAGATTAATGAAGCATATAATTTAGCGGTTTAGACACTTCAATTCATCACGCTAAGTCATTTTGTCCACACAAGCGAAGCGATTTATTATAAATTAAAATTAATTAGATTCACTATTCCATAAATGTGAATGAACTGAAACTGAGGTGCAGCAATTTTAAAATTTTTTTAAAATACTTTAGGTTTAGTTGAAAAGAAAGGCCGAAAGCCGAATGATTTCGACCTAAATGTGGCACTCTAGGCCTTGATGAGAGTAGGAGAGTTCTCCAAACAAGGGCTACCTTTATCTTTTTAGCTGGAAAACACCTTGAGCTTTGACATTTGTACTGGTGCAAATTACGTCACGTTGTTCTCATTTAGTACCACATGATTTATCGCTCTTGTAATTTCAGTGACCTCAGTTTCTTTCCTCTGTTTACATTTTGCTGTCTGGCAGAATTTGAATGCATTTATCTTTGTGCCAGATTGACAAATGCCTTGAAATTTACGTCGAACACTTATCAGTTAAATAAACTCTTTTTAATCACATTTTTAGCTGTCGTGTCAGGTAGTCATCTGGCAAGAATCTTATGCAATACAGCTATCTGGCAGATTGTACATTTGGCTTATATGCCAAGGAAAAAGGTGTTAAAGTGCTTAGAAATAGATTCTAAAAAGTTAGATATTGTATAATTACGGTCGTGACGAAACTAAGTGGAAACCAATTCTACCACGTTTTATCCTTATCGGATGTTGTCATTTCCGGGTTGACATTCTACAAAACTGTTCTTTTTCTGATTCGCTCAAACGCTTACTAAACTGAAACAGTCCGGTTTATAAAGAATCAATAAAATGAGAAATGATTGCTACCTACCTCCATCTGTGGAGTCTCAAAAAGTGACATGTATGTGGACGTAGCAAAGTAAACTTTGATCATAGCATGAGTGTATCTGCAATAAAATATGATAGTAAACTAGTTTTTAAAAATTCCATTTTCTGGACATTGATTATCAATGCTAACCCTGTGAAGTGCACACACTTTATTTAATTGATTTATCAGCCAATCGTACTGAATTGCGAGGGCTCTTGTCTCCGCATCATGCAATTATCATTTCAACACTATCATTCTCAGTTTTGATAAAAACTCACGGTAAAACTGGTAGGCTGAGGACCACCTTACCTGTAGCTTCGATAACATTCTTCGTCGTTATACGGACAGCTAGGTACCTGAAATAGGTAAGATTGGCTGCATTGGAGTGTTGGACGCTAGTCTGTGTTGGGGCCAAGATCTGGCACCAAAATTGAACTGAGATCATCGACATCAAGCAGGAATATCCAGGTCGTGTTTCCATTTTTTAAAGTATAAAGATGTGTAAGATTCCCATTAGCAATTCCTTGTATTTCTGATAAACTACAACTACTCTGAGCTGTACGGCAGGGCTGCAACTTTCACCAAACCACGGAGTAACCTGCATGCGATTTATCTTATGCACAGGACTAAGTATCACAGTAAATTACATGTTCGAACCATTTATTTTGAATCAGGCGGTTTGAAAGGGCTGTCCCAATATATTACACATTTAAGTTTCAGCATTGCTGCTATCAAACTTACATGATAAGTGTCTGAAGGCCACTTTGTCTTGGTTTCCACCCAATCGTACAATTTGGATCTGTATACACAAAGTGTGTGAAAGTTCCAGAAAGCATTGAAGTAACGGTGTCAACAGTGCTTTCTAGTGGATTAAAATTTAATTTTCTTAAGATAGCTGACATATGCACTTCCACATACAGTGGTAAGGCAGACCTTTGTTTAAATATTTTTTGTCATAGCGCATCAGTCCACTTAAACGAATTATGCAACCTTTGTCTGAGACAACAATAACAACATACCCAAAATTTTGGGGTGCTGTGGTGACACATTTTAGTTTCCTTCGTTCTTTCATGTGATTCACAAATCTTCTATCAAATTAATATTCCATTCAAGTATTTCTTACATCCTCACCTACACTTTTTAGGACATTGAAGCTTTTGGCCTGATTCAGATGAAGTATACTTCTTGGCATTTTGTCCAGCTGTTAGATTGTAGGCAGCTCTCACAACACATTCTACTAAAATGTAATACATATTTTAGCCGCAGTGTGTAGGCAGAAACTTCCAGAAAGCTTCCGCTAACTCGTCTTATTTACACTAACCCTCACTTATTGGATCCTGCTTCTCAGGCTGTTTTAGAAATTAGTGGGAGTAGTAAACGCAACACTATTTCTTTCCATAACATCATCCTCCACTACAAATTCACCTTCAATACTCGTCTGAAATTAATGGCACTCAATGACGATGCGTAGCAAACAATATCCAACCTATTTTAGGACTATCTTATGTAATAGGTATTAAAATTGTACACTGTTCTCTGTCTTTGCAGTGTGTATGGTTAGCTTCAGTATCATATTTTGGATGTCCACAGGTGCACTGATCGTTATAATATTCCTGAAGGAGACTTGTTTCACACCCCTAAATGATAAAAAGACGCAGAGCTGTTTCATGAAAGCTTGGTACAAACTTCTAATCAAAATAAAATTAAGACACTTGATTTACCTTTTACAAGATAAAAACAACAATCAATATCCAAAACGTGAATATACAAGACAACGTTCGCTTTTCTTACCTTCGCCATTCTCCCGCTACACTTTGGATATTTTATTGAATTCTGAGTACCCCTTTGAATCCGTGAATAAGCGTCTGTTTCATTATTTATCTTTGCAGCATCAAACTCAATTTGTGATCCTAACTGGGTCAACACTGTTATGTTGTCTGTTTGCGCAATAATCGAAAGACTTCTGGTATTCAAGCAATTATAAATTCAAAATTGAACGGACAATGGTGCTAGCCAAATCGAGCACTGAAATAAAAATGCTACTTGCCTTTCCTGTTGGAGAGTACCTCGACTTAAGCACACTACAACAATGACGGCCATGACAATCAATGAAACCTAACAATGGGCGATGGTTCGCCCTAAAAGTTCGTTTTTCGTTATTAGTAAAGGCTTGCTTTACCAACCAATTCAGTATCAATGTTTTGGTTGTCCGCACTAGTCAGTGGTAGTATTCAGCAAATGTAGGTGCTCTAAAGCTCAAGGACTGCTACAACGTGAACTCAATACCTACTTCGACGAAATAAATATCTTCATATAAATAATGATCAATCTCTTTTCCACTGTAGGCACATTCACCATATGGCTCCGACATGTAGTCTAGATTTGTCTGCAAAACAAACTTTGACTAAACAGGGACGGAAACAGAAGTATTGTGTGAAATTGTGCTATATTCAAACAGGCATTGTGCAAACCTTCAAAAAATGCTCGATTCTCAAATTCGGATAATGCAGGGATCGAAAACAATGTAAAAGGAAAGTATAAAGTCAAGCACAGATTAACAGGAACGTTACACGAATTAATTCTGAGAATTAATCAAAAGTTTGAAATCTATTGCGATAGCTGAAGGTTTAATAGGGTGTTTGATCTCAAAACCGGCAATTTCAGAGTATGTCAGGCCAGAAAATTCTCGAAAGTAAAGACTACTAAAAACTGGAAGGTCCAGTATACAATACAAAAATCGTATTTACTCAGGATTAGTCTGATTAATTTTCACGCCCTTTAGCCTTAGAACATAATTAATGTACATGTGAGAGTATGAAATTAGTAGCATATCCAGTTGGCAGAGTGAAGCCATATTCCATGAAGACGTGAACACCTGGTTCATCAATGAAGTACTTAATCCCTGCTGTATCAATGTTGGACATGTAGCCTTTCTGGTTTGAAAAGGTAACAACAGCTAAGCCTGCAAACACAACAATTTATATATTTGATCTTTTCTAGTTAAATGTAGGTGACACTCTACAATTGATATCAACATCGTTGCACAAAATAGGGAAAGAAATCTTGAGTCACAGTAAAGCAGTGAGAAGCTTTTTACTATCGTGAAGCTCAGTTGTGTGCTCACTCAAACCGAACCAAGCTCAAAGGGATCTTCAACTTGAAGATGCAGTTAAATAATGCAGAGGGATTCTAGAATGGGAATTAATTAACATTCAAATCCTTTGGAAATCTATTTGCTGGCTGAAGAAGTAATAACTTAGATTTCATCACACACTAGTCATTATAAAACACTACATTTACCATCGTTTTCGCCTGGTCTTTGAGTCACATGCTGAGGCTTAACTTGTGAGAGATTGTTGAACGTGAAGCAGTTGCCATTTATGGGATCATAATATTCCTGATCAAATAACCTGAAAAGTAACGTCGAAGTGTTAATAATTGTGTAAATTGTTAATATGATCTATAGATAGTTTCACTGTAGTGCCACAAAATATTTGTCGACCGCTATTAAAACGTTCATTAAAATTTCAAGTAATGAATGAACAAGTTCTTGCGTGACAGTAAAACGTACTAAGATAATGGTGCTGATTCACCAAAGCTGGAAATTTAAAACGTGTTTACAGAGAGCTGTATTCATGTCTTAGTAGATTACATACTCCAAGCAGTCCCGCTGAGCACCAGCCAGAAAACAATATTGCAGGAAATGTTGTTTTTGAGTTGAAACAGCGGAAAGATCTTTCTTTGGAACTGTGGCAAGAAGCATGGTCTGTGCCTCCTTCATCGCCTGTTTTAAAGCTTCCACATCTGCTTCTGCCGGCTATAAGTCAATTAATTTCGGATAAATGTATAATATTACCGTATGGCGTAAAAGCCAACACGTCGCTTTAGTGAATGTACCATCTTAAATAATTTGATTTCAAGATTAAATTTGACAATTAAATAAGTGAGAAATACCTTAAGTAAGCGACATCTCAAGTAAGTGGTTGTACACCCAGATAAATAAAAACAATAATGCACTCTCGAAGCAAAATTAAATAACAAACCGTTCAAACGATTACCCTACCTTAAACTCGTCACGCGAAGTTCCCATTAAAAATAAAAGTTTATCAAACTGCTGCGCCGTCTTTTCATCGCTAAGACACAGAAATCCGTTCACATAATCTTTGCACGTTCCAGAAGAGCACGGATCGTTGGCGCAGTCGTCAATGTCTAAAACAAAATTGATTTCGGATATTTGTCCATAAAGTGTGCAGCAACGAATCCACATTCCATAAATGATACCTATTACAGACTATGTTTTTACACGTTGTTTACACTATAGAGGTTTTCAGGTTCTCGAAACATAGAACCAAGCTTACGCACTTATTTCGCAAAATTGGCCCGTGTATCCAGGAGTGCAAATGCAGGTATAGTTAAGATGCCCGTCTTCGCAACTTGAGTAATGGTGACATTTTGACTTTTGACAGTCATCGACGCCTAGACATATATGTATTCATAAGAAAATGGTTATTTGGATAATGTTGATCTAAGTAAATAGCTTTGAAGCCAGTGTATCGCCGTAAATTTTGGAAAATCTGCCTTAGATTAAGATTACGACAAGATTACGACGTGTCGCTAAAAGCCTGAAATAATGCAGGTTTTCTCTAAAAGACGTTTCAGATCAAGCGTTCTCAGGCATTTTGTTGAAGGGCTTGGAAAACTATGATTCTGTTAGTACCTAGTAGGTACCAGTAGGTACCTTAACACCTTACCAATAGTTGTTGTTTGTTGCTTACTTGTTGATACCTTAGTACCTAGTACCAACTGCACAACGTCCAACCTGGGTTCAGTCACCGCTCTGAACCCTTTTCCGCATTTCAATCCTGATTTCAACCGTCCACATTTAGCAGCAACACCGAATGCTTACCGCTCTCAGTGAAACATCATCAGAGAGGTCTGGAAGTGGCATTTAACACCCTGTCTATTAATTTGAGTCTAACTTCGAAATTAGTTTGAACCTTGAATATTCTAAACGGCAGCACTCTCTAATATTATCTACCGCAAAATTGAAACTTTTAATGGTTTGATCCCCGCCACTGCATGCGATTCTTGAGGTGGTGGTGGTATCCTTTTGTTTAAATTTGAGCTTACAAGCTCAAATTCTTTATGAAAGTGGATGAAACTTTCCAGGTATAATATTTTGGTGCTGTTTAACATTTTGGAACCAGTCCTGCGTTTTTAGGAGGAAAGATAATACATTTTCGGTGTTTGGCATTATACTCCCAGTAGGTAGAAGATACCCCGGATTAGTTTTTATGGTTGGAAAGACGGTACGAAATAAACATTTTTGCTTTTACAACCTTTGAGCTATAGCTATTGGTCAACATTTAAATTTACACCCCGGTTTAATCTTACAGCTTGCGCAGATCATAAGATAACGTATAATTTGATTTCAGCGAACATTGCGGGTTTCGAATGCCAAAACATAAACATTAGTTAATTTCACACTAGAGAGAAGATAGTAACATGGCAAAAAGCTCGAAGAAAAATTGTAGCGCTCAATTAGATCTTTATTACTTTGCAGGAATTAGACAGCGGTCAGAGATGAGGAAAATCACTCGATGGAAAACATCGACGTTTTCAGCAGAATTGCTCAGACTGCTAGAACGCTAAAGAAGTTCCCTTTTAACGTTTTATTAGGTTTCAGCTTGACGTTCCTTGCAAGCTAATAAATTGCATCCGAAGGGAACCGTGGTTTTAAAATATGCATAAGCTTTCAAAGCTCTGTTGGCAAAATTATCAGAAGCTACACTGCTTACAATCTATTTTATTAGAAATACTGCTCTGTCGTCTTATTCATTCGTGGAATGGAACCTCTTACTTCTATCACAGGCTTCTCCAGTGTATCCGGGATCACACTTACAATGGAAGTAGTCATTTTCAATAACACACGATCCGTTGTTGCAATCGCGCTTACAGTTGGCTGAAATCAAAATTTTAATTCGTAGGAAATAAGCCGACTGATCGCACTGTGCGAATTAGAGGGAAAACGTGACACTGCAGGAGAACCTAATAATGATGGAATGAAATTTCAAAACCAAAGGCCATTATTCGTCTCTGATTATGTTTACATTGTCATTAATAAGTTGTACTTACGATCAGCAGTTGTCGTGGAAATAGATGTTGTCGTTGAGCTGGTGGTTGTTGTCGCCGGTGGTCCCGTTGCCTCTGATGGCAAGGAGCCAAATTTTGTAAAAGTACCCGATGTTTGTCCAGTTGCTCCTGTTGTGCTACTTGGACAGGTAGGCGGAGCGGAAACAGAGCACGTTGGCTCATTAGAATAGCCATAGTCCACAAATTCTGCATCCTTTTCACATTGATTCGGAGGTAGAGCTTCGTCTAAAATCACCGCTTCTGCTTATAGACACAGACCACGAAGTTACAGTCAGGGAACGACTTCACAAAGCGTTATTAGCTTTGGAAAATGATTAGTAATTGCGCGAGTCTTGTGTGTTTTGTTCTGAATAATCTTTATAACTACACTGGTTTTATTATAATCAATTGATGGTTTGGATAAAATAAAACACGAAGCTTCCGTGTTGTATTCCCAGAGGAGTAGGCCTTAGAGATAACCAAATAAAATAAGCAGGAAGTAAATAAATGTAATTTACTGAGTGTGAGTAAAATAAACAGCAAAATAGCATAATGAATAATGTAAAGGAAACGTTAATCAGTAATAGCGTTGTCAACATGGACAAAGAAACAGTAACGAAGCATAACGAAGAATTACAACTGTAAAATAAACTCGTTTATATGGTATTAGTAGAATGTTCTAGAAGCTTCGAGAAATTTCTTCAAAAGTACAGAAATGTCTAGAGTTATATAGAATGTTCTCGAAGTTTCTTCAGCCTTCTCGAACTTTCTGCAGGAGTCTTCGAGGTACTCGGCACCTTGGTCTAATAAAGGTTAAATGAGAAGTTTCATTAAGTTGAGACTAAAAAACAAATCAAATATATATAAATGTTAGGCTTGTCAGAAATTATCACAACTGCTCAAAAGCGCTGGATGCTTGACGGTTCGACTACCGGCTAGACGACACTCAGCTAACACGTTGGCCGAAGGCCGAAAAGTTTCCAAGCAATTGGCTTCAACGTTATCTATTTAAATAGGAAGAAACAGCAAAATTAAGCTGTCTTTCGGGGTTTGCAGGAAACATTCCCGTTTGGGTTTAAAAACTGCGCGTTGTCCGTCCGCTTGAAAGTTATTGGCCGTTGGTCGTTGGTTGTTGGTTGTTGGCCGGCCTTGACATTGTAACTTGTAAATTCTAGCAACTGCGGTTTAAATTTCTCCCCGAATGGCGCTGACCCAACTAAGACGAATAGTGGGAACCGGGCAACTTCCACCGTCCCACTCCCAAAGTTTTTGGAATTTTTCATTGATAAAAAGTAGAATTGGATGTTGGGGCTACTGCGGAGGGACACAGCGAACCCCGGCCCAACACCAGTCAGCGATGGACGCGGAGCTCCTACCCCATAGAACTGGTACTGGATTGGGGGTGATCCCCGCCCCCAAACTGTCGGACGCTGCAAACCAAGACAGCATATAAAAATCGTCAACTTCAGGTGCTTGGTTTGTTAGGGAAATTTGAAAAAGAAAACTTTCTGTTTTTGTTTTTTTAAACTGGTACGAGTAACTGAGGGAAATTTGGGCATTCTGTCGCTTAAAACGGTCGCCAGTTTGTGGAAGCGTGGTTTGCCGTCGCCCACAATCAAATTGGGCATGTGAGCGTTTGAATAGTAAAATAAAATGTAGGGGAAGTTGCCCAAATATGAGCAAATCCGTGTTTAACATGTAAAAAATAGGAGTAGAAGGTTGCCTAATATGAGCAAAAGGTGCCTTCATATGAACCCATGTTAAATATAGCCTATCTTCAGCATATAAGCACATGGAAAATCTAGTTTAAAGCTTTTAAAAATAGTTTTTTCTAATTTAATATAACTACTGTGTTTGTGCATTAATATTTGCTTTGCTCTTTAGTCTGTTGCAGAATCTGGTCTGGTTGTAGTAAAATTGCTATTTGCAATTGCAAACAGCCACTTCATACACTCAACCAACTTTTAGCTAAGGGCCTTTTCATGAGCGAGTCAAAAAGGTAGAGTTAAAATTTTTTAACTCGTTCGACCCAGCAGCCGAGTCAAAATGAACTGTCCAACCAGCAATACGTAACTGAACGAAGTACA
>JASAND010004475.1:0-17689 GCA_030248195.1 Trissonchulus latispiculum
TAGGAACAAATTAAGAAATAATTAAATGAGGTGTCTTTGCTCTGCTCTTCTGTCGGAGTTAAACTACAACCTTGGATCTTAATATTTTAATTGATATCTATATTTATGTTTCTACTCATTGTCCGTTTGCGAAAAGCTTCAAATGAGTTCACTGAGTTCAAGATGCTCCCAAAGGCGAAAAAAATCACGAATACCTGCACAAAACTGTTACCAACCAAGAAGACTTCTTGTACATTTAAATAATTATCATAAATGAAAAAACTGACTCATCATGAACAAAACTTTTCCTGGCCAAAGTTGATAAAATATATTTTCCCTGAATTTGGAAATGCTGTTTGCTAGGGTTGTTCCGATAAGAAATTGAGCGGGCCGGGAGGCCTACTAAGCCCGGAGCCCAATCAAAGCCCGGGCCGTTGCAAGTCCCATTCTCGCAAACTGAGTCAGGAAAGCACAACAAACCAGCCAGCGGGTCAGCTGGCAGGCTTGGTGGACCCGGAAACCCGGTGGGGGCAACCTCTACAACTGGGCCCGGGCAAAGTTTCCGGGCCCGGGCCAGGCCTAGGGCCCGAAGCATGCTACACGAATGGGTACAACCCTACTGTCTGTACAGCTGTCGCTGTATACGGCTAAATGATCCCACATAATACATACCACGGCTTTTTGAACTGTAACATGTTACCACCGTTACGTTTCAGGCTGTTCGACAAAGCACAAATTAGGGGGGGCTCAAAATAGTTTTCCAGATATTTCAGCTCTGGCGCTTTGCAGCCTTCGCTTTGTACTAGCCAGATATGTAGTGATGTTTCTGTCACAGAAACTTGGAAGGATTTTGCCTGCCGGACTGAAACTGAAACTATCCTGATTCTAAAGCTGAAGCTAAAATAGGGTACTGACTGGAAACTAAAACGTTTTTGCTACGAATGTTAGCCGTTCTGATAGCTGTAGGGCGTGAAGAGGCAATTCACTGCAACTAAACTATACAACTCAACATAAAGTCAAAAATTAAAAACACTAAGACTGTTTTGATTTGATTGATTTCAGGTGTCGAGTTTAGTTTTCTTCGGCAATTATGTGCAATTTGGCAAAAAGTCGGTAGATAAGGGATCGTGTGCCGTTTTTGATCTCAAAAATTATTCCAAAAAGTACGTTTTTGAACAACTTTTTAAACATAGCCCTATGAATAGCTTCTGTCATACAATTTTGTTACTCACTCTTAGAAATGTTCCATTAGAAAGTACTTGAAACTTAGTAATTTCCCACTAAAGTGCTCCAGTATTTCAAAAACTACTGGAAATAGCTAGCTAATTTTACTAGATTATCTATGCAGAACTCTTTACTGCTTTGATCGTACTAACTACTGGAATTTCCAGTAGTTACTATTATAGATATTTAGTATTATATACTGGATCCCCAAAATTGGCCCAGGGGGGCGCAAAAACATTGGATTTTCGAGTAATTTGTACTGGACACAGTATTCTGCCAATCTTCTAAAATAACCCGAGTACCAAAAACACTGGATTTTCCAGTAGTTTACTACTTTCTCCGCAGTGGTTTCTACTGGACTCTTAAGTGAGTATGTCTGAGTGTAGCGCTTCTACCAGGGTTGGTGGACCATGACGAAACCGAGGACAGCCCGAACAAGAGGCGTCAAGTACCCTTGTACCCACGAAACCAGGACCAGAAGAGAGAAGGGAAGAGGGATCAGCTTTTCACTCACCATTGAAAGTAAAGAATTGGTCCCGCCGGGGATCGAACCACGGCCCTTCTGACTCCGCGCAAGAGCAGACATGCTAACCACTACACCACGGGTCCATCAGCTGAACTCCCATTGCAGGCCTATCAATCTTTCCTATGTCTGCTTCCCTTACATGAGTGCCAAAAATACTGGATTTTCCCGTAACTTCTACTAGACTTCTAAAATGCTTGGATCACTGAAAATACTTGATTTTCAAGTAATTTCTACCTGTTTTTCCAATAACATCTATTAGACTCATAATATAGTCTGAACACTGATATGAATTACGTAAAATACTGAATTTTTTGGTAATGTCTACGAATTTCTCCAGTGGTTTTTACTGAACCCCTAAAAATATTCAAAGTGCTGAAATTTTAGTTTGAACTAAATCCAAAGATTGAGGCAGTAACAACATTTTAGAAAGCACACGATTTTTGAGAACTAAGCTATATGCATTTCAACCTCTTCCGATGGAGATTTGATGTCAATTAGATTGGTTACCACCAAAAGGATTTTCACTTCATTCATAATGATTGATTTTCACAACGCTGAAAAATCCCCCGGTCGACAACCTTCCACAGCCGTCAGAACCCACGAAGGTGCATAACGGCTACAAAATCGAGCTCCTTAACTTCTTGCTGATGCAGAAGCAGAGACCAGGACAAATGACTTGCCCAAAATCTTTAATCGCAAAACCTATTCGTTTGCACCCCCTTATATACTCTCATTCCGGCATCAGCATATCGAGTACTTGTGTCCTCTTAAAGATTCTAGATATCGTAAAGTGTTCCACATAGATTGCCCATTAGTTTGAAGCAAGACAATCTAAAGTCTGACCAAAAAATGTGTGTACAAAATCTGTAAGGCCTCCAGTGAACTCAATACACGTCGTAACTCCATAAAACCATATATTTTCGGAAACCTTGCAACGAGACAAACATTTTTATAAAATTTAAAATTTTTTTAAAATTTCAAAAGTTTCAAAATATCGGTCTCGTCATGGGGAATTTTTTCGACCGTTCAAGCTATTCACCTCATTCTTTCGAAAAACTTTTTTTCGTTCGAAGATCTCATCGGTTGACAAAGGAACGAAGAAAAATCGGTAGAGAAATAAGCATTGCATCTCTAAAATTTCGTTATTCCATTTCCTTTGATAAATTTGCCGCTTTTTGCAACTTTGACTTGTTATTACTCGCGACTCGCTCAACGGAAAAATTTTTTCCATTAGATTTTCAGGACCGTTTAGGGCGGCCTGCTTTCACCTAATATGTGGTATTTCAAATTTTGAAAGTAGATTTTTTGGAAAAAATACCACTTTTTGACCCAGATTTTTGGCATAAAGCGATTATAGCAAAAGTGAGTAAACTAACATAATCAGAGAACTCAAGCTGAATTTGAATCCAACAGATATAAAGCTTTTTTGTTGCTACTGACTTAAGTTGCGCCAGCAATGAATTTTTAAACACAATATCCCTTATTTCAGCTGGTTCTTGGCTCTCTTGATGTTGCCGCCGTGATTTGACTGAAGCAGTGCAAACTTGCAAAACGGAAAACTGAAATAAGTGATATTGGTTAAAAATTCATTACGCGCAAGTACATAAGTCGTAGCTAAGTAAAAGCTTTATATCGTCGGAATCAGCTCAGCTTGAGTTTTTTGA
This sequence comes from Trissonchulus latispiculum, assembly GCA_030248195.1. NCBI lineage: Eukaryota > Metazoa > Nematoda > Enoplea > Enoplida > Ironidae > Trissonchulus > Trissonchulus latispiculum. The sequence goes on from JASAND010004475.1 coordinate 3,394, forward strand.
TTATTATTATTTTCTCACTTTTGATAGAGTCGCTATGCCGAAATAATGGGCCCAAATAAATATGTGGTATTTTTCCAAAAAATCGACTTTCAAATTTGAAATACTTTATATTGAAGGTAGTCGTATGCCTAGGTGGTCCTGAAAAATCTAATCCAAAAATTTTTCCACCGAGCGAGTCATATGTAACGCCAGTCAAAGTTGCAAAGGCAACACACTAGAAAATGAAAAACTAGAATTTTTTGAATAAAATGCTCATTTCTCAACCAATTTTTTTTTTCGTTCTTGTGTCAACTCGATGCGTCTTGCTAGGGAAAATTTTTCCGAACAAATGAGTTGAATAATTTTGGATCGGTCCGAAAAAATTTCTCTGAAAAACTGATATTTTAAAATTTTTGAAATTTTAAAAAATTTTAAATTTTATAAAAAATGTTTGTCCTCGCCGTATGGATTCCGGAAAAATATATGGTTTTATGGAGTTACGACGTATATTTAGTTTACTAGAGGGCCTTACAGATTTTGTACACATTATTCTAGTCAGACTTGGTATTATATATGTAAAGAAAAAAGAAATTAGGGGGTCGTTTTTCTTCAGTTATTAGCACTTTCTACAGCTTCTCCTGTTAACAGCTGATTTTCAAGCCTCCCAATTCTCTTACTGAAGACAACAGGGGTCACAGTTTGACAGCTTTAAACCAGTTCTACCAACAGAACCACTTAGACTAATCCTTCCTCACAATTACTGACTTCTTAAAGTTTCCTATCTAAGTTCTAATATTCATTCGCTCTGAGGCAGGTTAAGCCAAGTAATCAAATCATAATTAAATTAGATTATTAGTTTAATGTGGAAGTCACAATTATAATTATACACGGAGAGAAATTATCTACTGTTTAGAATACAAGTATACGGACATCTAGGTAGGCACGAAACAGACAAGATTATACAATGACATACAAGTACAATACAAACAGTCGGGGTAACCGAAAGACAAGTTTCCTTTTTTACCTCAAGTTTTAGATAATGCTCTTTTAAAAATCTCACCTACAAGATCATAGCAATGTTAATCCCTTGATATGTCAACTCACGATTCAAGCTACCTGGGAGCTCCGGTTCCGTGTGTGATGGATGTGATCAGCAGACAGGTCCTCCCGATGATAAGGCCAAGGGTGGTCGTAGGAAATGGCAGGTAGGGAAGGTAATCACAGAATAAAAATAGCAGAAAATAGACGAGTCGTGGCTAGCCCCCAACAAGTAAAACCTGAACGTACCGGTCAATATAAAGACCGTACACACAATCCACAATTGACTGACCGGTCTATCCCTTCACGGGCCCTCGGTCACAAAATCCAACCAGAATAGCAAGTCAGCAAAATGACAGCGAAAACACGACTGAGTTCACGGGCAGCTCAACCACGACTGATTTTTGAAATTTGGAAATTTCGGAGTTTGGGGAAGACCTGTCAATCAAAAGGTGTGTGACGTGCAAGGCGGAGCTTGCGGCTCCCTTTCGTGTAGTGCGTTTCTTGTATGTGTGTGTTATCACACGTCACTCCTCTGTGACGTATGAACCCAGCTCACGGGGTGAAGGAGGCTCCCAAAATCCCAAACTTGGACGCATTAACACCACTTAGTTTCCTGGGGAGATAAGTCCCCAAATTTTGAGCTTTTTCGTAAACAGAGCAATAAATTTCTAAGATGCATTTTCTTTTGAAATTCTCTCAACAAAGGCCACTAGATCGCATCAAACCACAGTTCAGCAAACACTTTCAAAAATGGCATGCCGCAAAAGCGGCGACAATCACAATCAACCCAGAATTACTCAGAAATAGGGAATACATGGAAATGAAACTAAGAATCAACAACAGTACCTAGCTAATACCGTCAGTCCATTTGTCAGAAATAGGAGCAAAACAGAATCCAATACAGAAAACCGAATTTCGTACAGAAATCAGGCACAGAAACAGAATTGGATGCAAAAATCAGAAAATCAGAACAGAGAACAGAGTACGGAGTATTGGATCAATTAAATCAAACAGAGTACAGAGTATTGGATCAATTAAGTCAAACTTAACAGAATCAATTAGTCAATTAATAATCAAACTCAAGCAATAACAGCTAGTTATCCCAAGATTAGCTTCCCTTCCATCAGCTAAGTAGCATTCCGAAATTCTTTGCCTCCACATATACTGTACCCCCAAAAATATTCGGGAGACGAAACTACTGGATCTTCCACTGATTTTTACTGGTTACATGTTTACAGTTTTACTGGTTTTACATCAAAAATACTGGATTTTTAGAGTATCCTTCGATTCCATACGGTTTATGTGATACAGCGAAAAATTATTTTCGAGGTCGAAAACTGACCAATTTTTGAAAAATCAAATATTGCAAGATTTCGACAGCTTTAGCAGCGCTGCTCCGTCGTGCAAGTATTGTCTACATTTATGCTCCTATGGGGGACTGTGTCAAAAATAAAGTGCGTTTCAGACCGCCAAAGAAATAACCGTGTTTTGGCATGGAACACTTTTCCTTAAGTTATGACTGGGTTTTTTCTTCGAATTGTTGTCTAAGCTGCTAAAAAGTTACCATTGCATACAGCCATTGCAGTAAGTTCAGAATGTATTCACACAATGGTGTTTTTATCATCACCAAATGTTGCTACGGAGATTTATGCCTCATCAAACAGCAAGTAAACGGTTACAATATAAACGAGTTCTCGAACCGCGTTGCGCATCTTTGACACGGTCCCTAGGATATGTTATGACCAGCGGAGAGAATTGAGACAGCTGCACTCTACATAGTTGTAACGCCTGGTTCATGCTCCTCGTTGTCCTTTAGTGCTTTGTGCTTCAGGCAGTGCTTTGGTCCTTGTCCTCCGTCCCTTAGTGTTTTGACCTTTAGAGACGGGTGCTTAGTGCTGAGTAGAAGTGCTTTGTGCTCTTGTACTAGATAGTTCATACTCATGCCAAGCACAAAGGACGATATGAATATACTATCACGCGGCGAGACAAATTATTCACTTGTGTTCGTAGAACAACTTAAATCTATTCTGCAGAAAAGCTCAGCCTATCTAACTATCTTTAAAAATAAATTAACTAATTGTTTAATAACAACCTTGATAACCAAAATGTTTCATTTAAACAGCTAGTAAAGTATTTTTGCGTATAACACCCTTCCGGCAGCTAAATTAGCTAAAACAACGTGTGAGTACTACGTAGTCTTCTTATACAGCAAATGTTAACTCCTTTATTCTATTGCCGTAGCACTAGTAAAGCACTAAGACAAAGTTGAACATTGTTGAACATCTCAGAGCACTTCCAAAAGCACCAAAGCACTAAGCACAAAGCACAAAGTGCTACGAATGACCAAAGCACAAAATTCAAAGCACTGTGTTTTAGGCGTCTCTTAACAGTTATGATAAACCGGGAAAGCACAAAGCACAAAGCACTACGAGCATAAACCGGGCTTAACAAGTACATTCTAAACTTTACAATGATATAAGAAATATCGTTGAATTCCAAGAATTGTTTAGTATAGGCTGTAGCGGCAGACGCTACTGCCTCTTCTTCAATTCCCTTTCATGCAGTGTTTAGTTGAATTTCCTCAAACATTTTTTCAAATATCCCTTTAAAACCCTGTAAAACGTTTAAGGGGGCTACTAAAATCGACATGCCCCGTCTTTGTCCGATTGGCCTACTTTTTAAGATATAGAGCATGGGCCTGGTCAAACAATATCGGGTACTGAGATCTTAGCTGCTTTCCAGCCACGTGCAGCCGTCTAGTTTATGTGCCTGACTCCCCCCTGTTCACAACTACAAACATAATTAATTAAAAATTTTTACTGACTGCTGTGCCCAAGCTTCAAAGCTGCCATTTGCCAGTATGATTTGGGACGTGTTCCCCAACCTGTACAAAAATACTAGGTGTCTGTATCCTATCTGCATCTAAGGGAATTGCTCTTCAAAGCTGAAGTTTCGGCAAAAATTTAAAAAATTTTTGGCTAACAAAAGGGAAATTTTATTACTGGTGCGAGCTATAAGGCTGTCATTTGGCATAAAAGGAGGCCCTATAGGGGTACGCATTTGTGCCAAATGGGAAGAAATTCTGCCTAGTGAAAATTTTTTATGTCAACTTTAATCTTCAAAAATTGCCGAAACCGAAATTCTCGAAACTATTGCCGAAACCGTCTGTCGGATCCTGCGTCGAGGCTTTCTGCAGCCACAGAAGTCGCAAACCTTCACTAATCGAGCTAAAATCTTTTGTGGGTGTGTTTTCGAACCCGCTGAGTTCAAATATGTCAAAAGATTTTACTTTCAAAAAATTGGATTTTTTCGATTTCTGGGATAACATTGTCCAAAAAAGGCGTTTTTGTAATATTTAAAGATTAAAGTTGACGTAAAAACTTTTCACTAGGCAGAATTTCTTGCCGTTTTGCACAAATGAGTACTCCTATAGGGCCTCCGCATATGCCAAACTACAGTCTTATAGCAGTAATAAAATTTTCCTTTCGTTAGCCAAAAATCTTTTAAATTATTGCCGAAACGTCAACTTTGAAAAGTATTTCCCTTAGATGCTGATAAGAAACGGCATACGTGCCAAATCAGATTGGCAAATGGCTAATTCCAATTTGAAGCCAGGGTCTTGCAGCCAACAGAGACTTTTAATTAATTATGTTGGTAGTTGTGAAAAGGAGGGGGGGTCGGGCACATAAACGCGACGGCTGCACACGGCTGGAAGGAAACTAAGATCTCAGTACCCGATTTTTTGACCACACCCATGCTCTATATCCTCGCCAAAAAGTAGGCCAATTGGACAAAGTCGGGGCATGTCGTTTAGTAGCCGCCCCCTTAAGATGGTTAATTGATCACTTACTGAAGTGTCTGGTATTTGTGGTGTATTTTCGGAGGCGAAAATGCATATTTTATAATGTGGCGCTATCTTTATGGTTAACATTCGTAAAAATATCAAAATTACTCATTTTTAAGAACCATAAAGATAGCAGTACATAGAAATTGTATTATTCCTAGAAGATTGAACACACGAAAATCAACTAAAAACCTATATCAGTCTGGATCTCGCAATACCTTCTTCGACTCGTAATGTTAGTCACACCATAGCCAGTTGAGAGTCTTCCTTGGTGACGAACAGTCGATTTTTCGAAATTGGAGAACGGCTACGTGCTGAATTTTCTTGGTTGCTTTTCCATTTATTTAGCAATTACTCAACAAAAGCAAGCAAGCAAGCAAGTAGACAAAACGTTCAGATTAGTAGATCTATTTTTAATACATTCATAGTTTGCCACTAGTGTTAAAAAATAGCATGGAGCCAGTCTCTGCTCAATCCAGTACACCTTTATCCACTGTTTTTTATTCGAAATTAGGGTTTCTGAAAGCGATTGCATGTGCAGTCCATTGACATAAGCTTCTACTCCATCGTTGTTGCCAAACGTGCACAGTGGTTGTTGAGGCTGGCTGTCTGAAAATAAACAATAAACAAATGTTCATGCAATAATGTTCTGGTTTCCATAATGGTCCTCTATTCTACGAAATTCAAAAACCATTCTAGCTTGATAACCTATTGCAGTTTTATCAAGCAATTTCCTAGTGTTGGATATATCGTATCCATAGAGGAAGAAAAAATGCACCAAAAAAATGTCTGAAATGTCAGGACTACAACCTTTGGATATTGTTCCCGGATTATTTCTGTCCGCGCTATTGCTGTCCGGGGTACTGTTGACCGGACTATATTGTTTGGACTGGTTGTATTTAGTCCAACCTGTTCCACCGCACGACAACATTGATCGGACATTTTGTGACTAACTTAAAATAGTCTCAAATTTCGGGCCTTCCAAGATTTAGTTTTAGTCATGACTAAGCCTACATATCAGGGCGAGTTTAACGCAACCATAATACCGGCATGCGAATCCTGTTCCTTCTGTTCTATTCTCTTGAGGAAAGGCATTGCAGCCTGATACCGGAGCGGCATGGAGCTTTCCAAATTTCCAAATTTTTAAATTTAGACCAAATAATGGCAAAAGGTATAAAACTTTCGTTAATTTCGGGTTCCCTAATCCTTGTATTAAGTACACAAAATAATGCACTCACTACTAAACACCTGGCCATATCCTCGTAAGGAGGAGCATCACTGAAAGTTATGGGTTCAAGGAGTTTGAAAAAATCGCCAATACCGGACGGTAAATCTTTCAGTAGGCTCTCCACTGGAATGCTCTTCTTCTCCTCAAGACACTGAAATTAACGGATTGTAATATTGTTTTCTAAAAGGGTTGAAGCAGTATCAATGGGATGGGGGATGGGCGAGGATCCAAGCCAATCTGTTTCCGGAAAGACCCAACCCTTGAGACAAACGTTGCTTCCGATCTATGTACATGCATATGTATGTAAGTTAGGTATGTATACACATTTTCAGTTGTTAGCACTTTTCTTGCTCTGTATTTTCGCAACTTTCTGTGACTAGCTGTTCGCTAGTAATCTGCATTACACTGGCTATGGGGCTTTGTATGCTGGTAGTCTGCTTACTTTGTGCCGATCAGTTGTCTTCCTCCAGGGTAGCTGGCCATTCATCATTTCCAGGATTAGGTAAAACAGAGACCAGAGGTCATCGTGTCGCCCCATGTCGCAGTCAAGGTGGCAGTTTATTGAAGCATATTTTACAGTGCCTCGAAAACCACACCTATAATACCAGTTGCTAATTTTATGTGCTTGATGTGGTAATGGGGTGTCTATCCAGACATTTATTGATTTCGTTTACACTTTTCTTAATATTTGAGTTAACAAATTTTGACAAGCACGATTATCTTTTAGTTTCGAACAGGTGTCTTTTTGTACATTTATGAAAAAGCGTGTGTTTTTCCGGAAAAATACTCCGCAAGGATGCTAATATTAGTTTGGAACATGTAAAATTCCCCCTTGGGAAGGGAAGAAAGACAAGCCTTGAAAAGCCAGCATGAGATCTGAGTCCTATATAGGCTCATATTGACGCTTTTGATTTCAAGTGGCAACAATTCCTGAATAGGATGCATGCAGGATTCATACATTAATTTGGTATTCGGCCATCACATTTTATATACGTAATATGAATACGTGTGCACATATACACAAGTATGCATATTTTTCAAATTTATCTTGTTATCAGTAGTATACTGTCAACAATAACATACACATAGCGGTTATATTTATGTATCTGTTTGCTGCGTGAACGCGGAGCTAATGCTGTTCAACCGAAAAGTGTGGGATGGCGCCAATATGAGCACATAACTCATATTGGCTTTTCAAGGCTTGTCTTTCTTCCTTTCTCAGGTGGAATATTACAATGTTCCAGACTGTTATTAGAATCCTTGCGTAGCATTTTCTCGCTTGTCGCATCAACGTCTTACTAGTTCCAGATTCCGAATCACGATCGTCTACATACATAAAAATTTTGATTTTGGACCAAAAAGAGCATAAGACCCACCATCCCTAACCATCAACAACACCACACGAATGTATATAATGTAATTTAGAAACGTTAATTATATTCTGTGCAACTACAGCATTGGGTGCCTACTTATTTCTGGGAGGCCGTAATTCTCCGCGTCTGTTGCGGTATTTTCTGCAAAGACCGAAATCCAAAATGAATAGACTCCGTTCCATCACTGTATCCTTGAGGCCCATTGCGAAATTGGCTGGCTGAATTAGAATAAAGCTTTCTATTTCTTGACTATGGTGTAGATTAATTTTGCACTCATAGTTTGAAGCGTGTGGTGGGAGTCTGGCTACATTGTTAGCCTTTAGTCTGACATCTTTTAGAGTTTTAAACTGGGGGTACGCATAGGGAAGGCGAAGTCAGGGTGGCAAGGGCTATATTATAGTGGAGCTCGAGAACGTTTCCCTATAATATGGGTGTGGAAGGCTGTGCGCGGCCCTAGGAAAAGGAGACCCGTCCGAGCTCCGTGCAAACCAAATTTTCAAGGAAACTACACAATTCTGGTATTGTTGGAATCAACACGAGGCGTGGTACATGTCGAATAAAAGTTTTCGTCAAAATTTCTTTGAAATTTTCATTTTCCGGACAAGTTTCGGTCCATTTGTTGTTTCCCGTATGCCAAACTTGAAAACGTGCAAACGTTTTTGAAGTTCTGGACGTTTTCAGCCAAAACTGTTCGTATTTTCTGAAAATATCTATCCCAAAAGTGAACCTTTTTCTAGCTTTTCACTGCCCACTCACAGTTAAGGAGCGTGCCTTCCAGACGCCTTATTGCTTCGGGTCAGGGATACCTGCGTAAGTTCTTTGAGTTAGTGCTGGCAGTTTCTTAGGCCATCCGGAATGTTGAATATCTGGGGACGGGCTTCTTAGTTTGAGACTGTAATGGTATCCTGAAGATGGACACATGGGAGTTGTATTGTACAGGCGCCCCCACAGTCCCAGGTGTGCGTGGTGACTGTAAGACTACTGTATGTACCTGCAGTGGGACAAGCTACGGACAACAGCTGAGCAGGGGAGCGTGCGTACCTAATGGATCATGTCTGGAATGTGTAACTGTCATTCTAAATACGAAAGTGCTTAGAAAGGAATACAAATTCTGAGTGTTAAATTGCTATGCAGTTATGTGATAAGTGCTAAAATAAATAAGATTGTAAATAAAATGATTACACTAGAAAAATTCAGCGGCTTAATGAAACGAGTATAAAGTGTCCATTAACACTAATTATAATTCTAATAATTATAAACTGAAACGCGAGCGATTAGATTGAAAATATTTCCTTATTCTGTTTAGAGGTACATGTTCTGATCTCCCCCTTAACCCAAAATGCGAAATTTTAGCATTTTACCCTGAATTTTCAAAAATTGAGCTCCCTTCATAACCCTCCCCCGATGAAGTTTGACCTAAAACTAAGTCAGGATTGCAAATGCAATCAAAACTTTAGTCTACACCTTCGTTTAGATTTTTAATTTATGCTTTACCTTGATGTCTCGATGAAGTAGACCAACATCGTGAACACTTTGAATAGCCCTTAGCATGTAGTATCCCAGGTGACAGGCTGTTTCCATCGTGAATCGACCCTGCGGTGTGGCTTTTCTTAGATCAGCTATATTCTGTCCCAGTAAAGTCATAACGATGTAATGATAGCCTTTCTGAGCACCACTCCCATAGAAGGCGGGGATGTGCGCCTTGTGCTGAAATAGTAAAATAATCTCTGCAGCGCAGTGATTCTAATCTCTAGTTATGCATCTTTGAAGTTGATCTAATCTATCAACGAATTTGGGACTTTATCTTATCTGTTAACTAGCAAATAACATTCTTTTTTCCATAACTTAAAATTGTGACGTGATTATTGTGACGTGATCGTAACTTGCGTTACGCCCCGTGATTATCCTAAAACGATGTTTAAGCCCGAGTAAATGTGAAGAGATCGCATGGCGGAAATAGAAAAGCTAAAGTTGTTACTTGTAACACCGTAAGTTTCCAATTGACCTCACATAACTATGTACTTATTAAAGCAAATAAACTAAATCTTTAAATAGAACTACGTAATATCAACATAACTGTCGTGTGTATTCGTACCTATCCCTTAAAACTAAAACAATCACCTGTATCGCCACGAATTTTGATAGTCGTATCGTTACGATGGTTATATATTTGCGCTCAGTACACTATTAGTATTAGCTTACCTCAAAAATTAGTATTAGAGTTAAAACGCAAAACGTCCTCCGAAATGTCTGAATTTATGCTAAAATTGACATTTTTAAATTTAATTTGAGATATAGATTTCCTGAAAATTCTACAAAAGGTCTTAGTTTTAACAGAAATTTCGCAATGCAAACCTGCGTGCCTGCCCATATAGGTTATCCTGACCTCTGACATCAAATAGCATCAGACTTTCACTGGTACAACTTTTATATTCCTGAGACTTGGCAGAAATAAAAAAACAGAAATCAAAACAAGATGTGTATGTTCGAATTGCATTATGGCAGAAATGATTTTAAGGTTAATTAACTTTGTTAAGAATATTCTATCGTAATCTCCTAATTCCCATTTTCAAGATTTTTCATCAGCTTTTGCACCTGTCTAGTTTAGCTTCAAAGGAATTTCGTGCGTTGTTACTTTGATTGTGCGGTGTATGTTTGGCTACAATGCAGTGAGATTCTTTCATTATATTTGTGGCAGCCACAGATTATCTAGAGGTTTCTCTCAAAAAGTTTAGTACGCGTCGTTTGTTGTACCTGAAGTTTTCTAATGGCAGCATATTCCATATGAATAAATTTAAGCTGTGCATCTATCGCTTCTGCTTTTACGGCAACCTGTTCGTGAGTATAAATGTCTTCGGCAACATAGATTTGTCCAAATCCTCCGGCGCCCAGTTGACACAGAATACGCCACTGATCTTTCAGGATCACGTTTTGTTCAATTAGAGGCTGGTCTTGATCACTTATGCTTGGTTCTTTTCTGGGATTCTGTGGCTGAATTGGTGGTTTGTGCCCGACCGACTTTATTTTTGGTTCAATCATGTCGGCTGCTGTTTCTGTAGTAGCACATTAACAGTCGTCTAACAGTTACAAGTTGGTTTCTAAATAAAGCGAGAGATCAAGTAGGGGTTCATATCTACCCGTTGCAGGACTTTTGCGAATGCTTTGGAGTTCTCATTTGATTTGACAACTTCTGATGAAGAAAGTTGGCTTCCACCTGTATATTGCAACGGCACTGTCGTTGATGCAGTTGCCTACCAGCGATAGGAAGTTTAAGTAAATGTCAAATAAAAGTGTTTGCAAAATTATATATGTCGCAGTCAATAAATAATTGCAATAGACGGAGAATTTCAGTCTAACTGCAATTGGGCTAGTCTAATAACATGAGAAATGCTGTCACAGGTGGACAAGGGGGGGGGAAATTTCCCCCCCCTCGGCGAAGTCGTCCACAAGGGGTCGCAAAATTGCTCCCACAAGGGGTAAGAAAATTGGCCACAAGGGGTAAGAAAATTGCCCGAAAAATAGGTTTTACGACCAAATTTTCCAAAACCTTTCCGGGGTCGCCGGAATTTTTCATTAAAAATCACAATTTTTTGCTAAAAAACGTCCGGAAAACGTTGTTTTAGCTAAAAGATCGCTGTTTTTCATCAGAAAACGACAAAAACGCTTAAAAATCGCTTTTATAAGTACACTTAAGAAAAATCGCTCTCACAAGGGGTACCCAAATTTTCTTCCACAAGGGTCAGTGAAATTTGACCTCCCGTTCAGGTATGAATGCTGTTGGACTGAAAATTTTCAGCCTAATTGCAATTAGACGTACCATTGTTCGTCTAATTGCAATTGGTCGAACGGTGCCTCGTCTAATTGTATTTTGATATAAAATTTTTGTTTAATGCATAAGAACAGCGCTTCACTGTAATTGTAGAAAGGGCACAAGAAAGTCGAAAAGATATTGCGTTAACATTAAGAATAGCTTTGAAAACATAGTAGAAATACTTTTCGTTTCGATATTGACAACATAGAAAAATGATATAATGCAGATGTTTCTAGAATTTATTAGAATTGTAATTCTTCCAAGAGGTTAAAATTTTCCAATCCTGACCAGTCGAACTAATATTTGGATTACAAGTATTGAGAACTGGGAAGTGGGTAATCTTAACTCTCACAACCAATATTCTCATTTTAAGGACCTTTATGCAATAAAAATGGAGTTTCTTGTTAAATTCATCTTCTCCCCCGTTCTCAATACTTGCAATCCAAATTTAATGTTCGATTGGTAAAGTTTTGAAAGAACTTTTGGAAGTCTTTAAATCAAATTAAATTTTGCGCTGCTCTTATGCATTTAACAAAACATTTTATATCAAAATGCAATTAGACGGGACACTGTTCGCCCAATTGCAATTAGACCAACAATGGTACGTCTAATTGCAACTAGACTGAAGATTTTCAGTCCAACAGCGTTTCGGTTAGTTTTCATGCCATTAGACTAGCCCAATTGCAGTTAGAGTCAAATTCTCCGTCTAATTGCAATTAGACGGAAAATGCTTTTACACTGTGACATAAGTAGAATAAATATAATTATATGAAGCTATAAAAGGGCTACCTTCGTTAGTTTAGCTGACTTCGAGTGATATTTTCAACTTTTTTAAGTGATGGATGACAATCACTTCAAATTTTAGTTCTTAATTTCCAAATTCTTGCCACCATTAGCGTTTCTTGTTTCTTGTAAATTTACACTGTCCATCGCCATCATGAGAGAGAGAAAGCTTGGAGCCGCGAAGAATATTCTGTAGCAGTGACTGTGCCTTCGAGATCGTTCCTCTACAGAAACATCTTCTTCACACATATCTTCTCGTAATGGCATAAAGCAATAACTCACACCGAAAGAATCATCCTAGAATAAAGTGGAGAAAGAGTTTAAGTTTTACGGTGTACCTTACACTTTGCTGACATTCTTATGGCTCAACCTTTACCTTTCAAGTTTTCTGCCTATTAACTAAGGATGTGAAGCTTGACACATACTTAGGGTATTGTCGCACGCGAGCAAACGGAGAATTAAAAGGGTAAAATTTAGGTAGCTTCATCCTGACTACAACGGAATTGTTCTACTCTTTCAACCCCGTGCCTAAACTGGCTGAATGAAACTGACTCACTAATCACTTTCACTAATCGAGCTGAAATTTGGTGTGGGTGTATTTTCAAACACACAGAGTTAAAGTAATTCGAAAAATTTCAATTTCAAGAATTTTGAGTTTTTGATTCTGGGAGCATCATTACCCAAAAATAGCGATTTCGGCAATTTTTGAAAATTGAAGACGACATAAAAATTTTTCAGTCATCAGAATCTTTTACCACTTGGCACAAATGAGTACACCTCTAGAAATCCTCCATTTGCCAAATTATATGCTTGTAGCTTACACCAGAATTAAACTTTTTTCGTTAGCCAATTTTTTTAATTTTTCGTTGAAACCTGAACTTTGAAGATCAATTCCCTTAGATGCAGATAAGATACAGCCATTTAGTATTTTTCTGCAGATGGGGACACATTTGCCCAATCAAGTAGCCAAATAGCTACTTAGAAGCAATGGTTTAACCTAGTCTAGACTAGCCAGCAGAAATGTTGTGAAAATGGAGGGCCGGGCACATAAGACAACTGTACACGGCTGGAGGGCGACAAAGATTTCATGACATTGAGAGCTTCAATTTGATAAAAAATTTGGCTATATTTGGAAAATTTGAGAATTTGCCATTTTTAGACAATAGGCCTCCGTCATCGCACTGAGGCATGCATCCACGCAGTGAAACTTGGCACACATCTTCCTTTCATATGTGCAAATGGGCAACCACTTTTAGTTGGTATATTTTAGATTGCACCACCCGATTGGACCAATACATCCATATCCACCATGTCTTGGATACGTCTATGTAGTATTGTCATCTGCTTGTTGCATTTCCGTATTCGTAGCAGTATCCTTCATATCTGAAAAAACCATGAAATCATATCGCTAAAATTTACTATTTTGGGAAGAAGCTCAAGTCAGATTGAATGAGAGTTGATTGGGTAATTAGCGAACGTTGCAAATAAATAGATAAATTACGATATTACTTACCAATATTTGAGGTTAGTCCATCTGAGAAATAAGAATTGTCTTGCTCTTAGTTGTCCAAATAGAAATGGGTTGTCCATTCCACTGATTCGTATCACCACCAGTAACAAAACTAAAAAATGCAGAAACTGTCTAAGCTAAGGGTGATAACTCGTGAATAGTTGAAGTGAGATTACTGCTGGCTATGCATTACATCCACTATGCCCGGCTCACTGTGCCCCCCCCGCCAGGACAAAAAAATTAGCGTTGGATTTTTTGCCGAGTCGTGTGGTTTTCCTTCAAATATTGAAATACTTTTGGGCATCTTAAATTTTAAATTTAAATCATGGTTGAGTTTCCGTTCGTTCAAAACGCATTAGTTTGCTTAGCCGTCTTGTGTAGCCATATACCTGTACCTGTACATATACCTGTACCTGTACCATATACCTGTGCAATAATGAAATAGGTATACTTACTAGATAGAGAAACCGTTAACCTATTTTCATAAAACATCCTTCATTTTGTTACAGCTGCAGTGTAATAAATTGGTAGCATAACCATTGGCGACGTGAAGGAACTTATCCTGCATGGCGAATACACTGCACAAGATAAATGTCAATGTCAATATTTCCGTTTTACGCCTAAATCTACGGGATATAATTACTCGTGTTTCAGACAACAAATCTTTCAATTTTTGCTAGAACAATAAAAATTTATGAAGCCTAGATAAATATTCGAAAAACTACGG
>JASAND010004476.1:0-10155 GCA_030248195.1 Trissonchulus latispiculum
CAATTCCTTGGAGTTAAGAAGTCATTTTTATATCAAAATAGAGCTTAACATTCTCTCTTTCTAATGAATACAGTAAACCATACTTTAGCTCTCTGAAATTATTTTACTGCATTTTTGAAGTAATTTAATTTTCCAGATTTTTTGCAGACCAAAGTAAATTTTTTCGTGAGGCGTCGTCCATATCATTCGATTCCACTATCAAATAGCTGGGGACCCTTTTTAATTACTATAAAACCGCTCTTCGTTATAAAGAAATTAATTAAAATGTATGCGCAACCTGGATTTTGCCTACGTTTCCCAATTTTGGCAAGCGATATCTTTAGCTCGAAAGCAGCAATCGTGGCAACTAAAAAAGGGTCCCTGGGTATTTTTGTGCAGAACACGTCTAGTAAGTGGCAACCCTCTATCTTGCATAGTAAATGCTGCACAATCGCTGGAAACAATTTGGTCATGTTTTTGCAAAAACTACATTTTTTATGATAGCAGCGTACGGGATAGCATTTAGAGGATCATAATGCCACGAATAATTGGCCCCGACGAGACCTTCAAATTGACACCCTTAGTTTAATTTTACGGCTCGCGTAGCTCAAGAAATGGCGGATTATTTGATTTCTGCAAAAATGACAAGTTTTTAACGCCAAAATAAGAAAATCAGCTATATCTCATTATAGAGAAAAGCTAGAAAGGTGCTTCAAAAAGCAAAAATGTAGAGCTCAACAAGATCTTTCGAATGAATATAATGATAGCTATGCAGCTGCTGTTTAATTGTCAAAAATCGGCAAAAACCGTCCTGAACGGAGACGTCGAATTTTTGAAGCGGGATTGCGCGGGGGGTGTTAGAATGCTAAAAGAACAAATTTTGGAAAGTTTCATCAAATTTCATCGTGATTTGTACCGTCAACCAAAAATATGTGCCTAAAAGGAATCACCACCTTAAACGTAGCTAAACAAATTCTGTGCAAACCATTTGGTTTGGCAATGTGAATAAGCGTTTCATTTAAATTAACACTTTCTCATTATTTTGACATCAATTAAAAAACTAAAAGCTAATCGGGGTTAAAACTAGATATTCTACAAAAATAGTTTTAGCAGCTAACCTGGAATAAATAGCACTGCTCAAATATAACTTTTTAATTACAACAAACCAGCGTTACCACAATTGATAATTTAAACTAACCTTTTACTATAGTGGTGGTCCGGTGAAGTTTGATCAAAAATACCGAAAACGTGGGCAGCAACCGTTAAAAATAACTATGAATTATCCCGATTCTTATTTTATAAAATGAAGAAACAAACGTGTTGATTCAAAACTTCAGTTGGCAACAGTTCTTCAGCTCTAAATCCAATTGTTAAATTGTGCTTACTTGATAGTTTCGAAATAGTAGGTGCTTTAGAAACTGGTAACCCACATGTCAGTATTTTGCTGATTTTTATAGCGTTTGTGTTAGTGTCTGTTAAAGTCACGTCCAACGCTTTTGTTTGTTGTTAATTTTGGGACACAAGATCAAATTTTAAGTTAGATATTTTCTACTTTTGCACTGCCACTTTAAACGAAAATGAGACAGTTTAATAGTAGTTTTCCTTCAAATTTCTCTTCTACAACTAGCCTTGTCAGAACGTTGATGTTACATTTTGAAAAATGACACTAATATATATACTCTTCATTTTCTCGACAGCTCAAAGCCACTGTGTTACATTAAAGCTAACAAGATTTTAAAGGCGAAAGCAAATTATATTTAAACAGGAAAGAAGCTGCTTTCAAGCTTAACATCACTTATAAACATTCGTCATCGACCATGAAGGTATTCTTCTGTAAACTACGGTAGCAATTTTGATTTTCCATTCAAAAACTCATTGAGAGATGACAGCAGTATTTCATATTTGATATTTGTGTTAGCAATAAACTGGAGTGAACCTGGCCAGCATTGAATTTAGTAGCCACAGCAAGCAAGCATTAGCTATTAGAGGAAAACTTAGTTCGTTTTGAAATCTGCATGATCAAACCCTTTTTTCAGAAGCATCTTAGTGAAAACAAACAAGATTTAATATTAAACGTGGGCTAGCCAAGGTTCCGGTTCCTAGACAAGGTACAGCCTTTAGCTTAGGTTGCAGAGAAAAACAACTAAGCTGATATTTGAATTCTACATGCCAAAAAACCCTATAGGTAAACTTTTCCCGTCGAAAATGGAGAAATTTTAATTTTAATCTAGGGTCAGCCATGGTTCCGGCCAGGGCTCACTTACAGCACGGGGTTTAGATAATACAAGAAAACTAAGTTCATATTTGAATTCTACATGCCTGAAAACCCCCTATCTAAAGTTTTCCCATTGAAAATTGGGAACTTTTAATTTTAAGCATGGGTCAGCAATGGTTCCGGCCACGTACAGCACGGAGCTTAGGTAATACAAGAAAACTAAGCTCATATTTGAATTCTACATGCCCAAAAACCCTATATACAAACTTTCCCGTCGAAAATGGACAACTTTTAATTTTAAGCATGGATCAGCCATGGTTCCGGTCATGCGTTAGCAATAGAATGGAGCTTAGCTAATGCAAGAAAACTAAGCTCATATTTGAATTCTACATAGTCGAAAGCCCTATAGGTAAACTTTTCCCGTTAAAAATAAACAATTTTCAAATTTAAGCTTGGGTCTGTCAAGGTTCCGGTCTCCCAGAAGCTACAGCTGAGCCTCCTGATCCTCCTCCACCAGCGCCACATGCACCACATGCACCACATCCTCCTCCTCCTCCACAGCGCCACATTCACCACATTCACCACATCCTCCTCCTCCTCCCCCAGCGCCACATTCACCACATTCACCACATCCTCCTCCTCCTCCCCCAGCGCCACATGCACCACATTCACCACATTCACCACATCCTCCTCCTCCTCCTCCCCCAAACGATACCTGCGGTGCGGACCTATTACTACTGATAGCTACGTCCAGTACTTCTCAGCGTGCCAAACGTGACCCTCGAACCCCGAATATCTCAAAACAGCGATTTTTAAAAATTTTCAAAATAGGGCATATTTTACATCAGTCGAAAACTCTCATTGCAGGGATGAATTCTTCTTATAGAACTATGGGTCGGAAATGCTTCTATTTTAAGTTGGCTGCTGTTAAATGTTTCATTACATCAGGAGGAACGAGGGCCATGTTTCTCGGAGAAATTCTTTAGAGAAGCTTCTGGTCAAGCCCATCCGGCTGTAAGCTGTACGAAAATGTTTTTCTTAATAGTTTTTAAAGCTGTATAGCAAAATAAGCCAAAAACGTAAAGTTGATTAGCGAAAATTTGCCTCAGTTGGCTGCAACACCCTTGTGCTCGCTCATATTCAAATTGCACACGGTTAATAGCTCGTAACTTACGGAGAACTGAACGAAACAACTGAAAATTTAAACTTGACATGCGCGACATTTCTGGTTAAATTATGTGTGAAAATGAGCGAAATCAGTCCCCTAAACATTTTTCATGATGCCCCTTAAATAGATATGTCTGCTTGTTGAATAAGCCTCAACAAATGAGACTGCCTTTCATGGTGGGATATCCTAGGCTGGGTCTATGCCCGTCAGGGTTGTCAGGAGTTCGGCCAACAGTACCATTAACTGTTTGCTTCTGAAACATGGACCGCTCCCGACAGTTCGTACCGGTTATGAAAAGGTTCTGCCACAGAAATAAAAGGAAAATGAATTTAAGAGCAGGCTTCAATATACGCACAAAGTATCCATTATTTGTTTCTATCGTTGCTATCCCGCTGGAATTTCTAATCTGGATAACAAAGCGAATGATGATCGCATACGATAAGCATTTATTATATGTAATTTGTGCGCTTGCGCTGTATAAACGCAGAAACAGATGAATATCAGTTCAAGTGTCTGCTGTTTCAATTCTCAGCAAAAGCCTATTGATTGAAACCTTCAGTCATTGAAAACTTCTCTCATACAAGTATCAGTAAGTTTAGAGTTAGAAAGGACGTTTGCATTGGCTTTCTGTGTCAATCACTGTATAACCAGGAGAAGCGTGAAACTTGGAAAGGTGCAGAAGTACATTAGACTGGACCCGTCTTAAATAGTTTCTCTGAACCTTCTACGATTTTTGTTGTAACATCGCTCAGTGTAATCGAACCATTCTACAACCGGCTACGTACAATTGAATTGCACGCTACACCGTGCACCACAATTGTACTGCACGGTAATACTTCGCTGCTCTCCTGTCGGAGTATGCAGCGAGGGTGCTCACAGCTAGCAGAACTAACTGCAACGATCAAGGAATCTCTCCCCCTTATATACTTTTCGCCGAAAGAAATATGCAAATTAGGTTGAGTAGTACATAAACGACTGAAAATTTAGCAAAAATGCCTGTCTTTAAAGACACGACATATAGAAGATGAATTGTGTTTTAGATTTTGAGCCATATACAATCCAGTTGTAGCACTGCTTGCTACGCTCACAGAATTTTGGAAGCTCAGTTGCGGGCGAAGCTCCGAGTAAAGGGCACAACTGCGCGAAGCGCCATTGAGACTTCCATTGTGTGAGTAGAGTGCATGTTTGTCCATTTAAGTATGTGTTATCTTGATGTGCTTTTATGTATTAAGGTGTCTCCATAGTCACGTACGTGCCAACGTGCGACTACAAACATCAATATGTCAATATGACGCGCATCAACACGCGTCGACGTACGTCGATGCGCGCAAACTGGCATGCCACAAATGAGCGTGAGAAGTGGTAACATGGAACCTACACTCCCATGCTACGTCTAGAGGCGTCAACGCGCGTCGACGACTCAAAACGTAGCGTGCCCGTGTAGCGCGTAGACGCGCTTCGACGCACGTCTATGCACGTCGACGTGCCTCTACGCGCGTCTACTCGCGACGGAGACTATGAAACCATCTTTAGAATTAGCAATTATTCCAAGTAAATCGCATTTTTTATTCTTCGTTGATAGGAACCTTTTTGCAGCAGCAGTTTTCTCAAATAGAGGTGCATCCTTCGTCGTAGGCTATTTGAGAACAGAATCTGATCCAAACATCCAGCACTAAATTTGGATCCCAAAAAGTAAGCCGTGGATTCGCATATTTATCTCAGCAACTCTCCCTTTGTTCAGTGACGAAATGAATAGCATAGACAGTTCCAAATCTCGCGGACAAAGCAATTAGGGTAGTGGTACAGAAATGGCAGTTCTGGTGCAGAGGCGCAGGAGGCACTTGAGGCAGATCCTACGCAACTAGTTAGTGTTGTGTGAGGCGCTTCCAACCTATTATTATTCCACTAGTGTTTGGCTCTCGAGACTGCTATGTATTCTTATTCTACTTTTTCATGATGATTGAAGTGACGCCTGAGGCACCTCATACCACCAGAACACTTCCACAAGCTAACCAGTTGTAACCGCTTTGTATGACTCATCCTAACCTACTTTCCTACCCATAAATACAACTCCACAGTAGTAAGTTTTCACTCATGGCTACTGCCTTCATTGCTGTTGCTTGCATTGGTATTCAGAAACTTGGAGACATCCCCTTGGAGGTTACTGTGTTGACTCAACATTCCAAGTCTCCTAAGCCGGATATACACCATTTGTTTATCCGAGCTCCCTATGACTTGAAGAAACTAACATCAAATCAACAGGAGACAATCGACAATGTTACCAGGCGATCATGTTTCGACTGCAATTGCAGTCCTCATCTACGAACTAGGGACCAAGCAATAAACTTCATCTCCAACATTTTGAAGGAAGCACATGGGCACATAACACACTCCCACGTACAACTCATGGGCACACCATAATTCCTACCTTACCTACGACTGGGCAGATGAATCACTTACCGTATTTCCCAGTGGAACTAATTCGACCTGGGTCGATAAGTAAGTACTCTACTCTTACACGCTTAATCAATACTCTGCGCAGATGGAGCAAATTCAAAAACGCAGGATTAGCCACTACGTATACCTGGATTTAGCAAAAGCTTTCGATACAGTGAACCACATCAGATTATTGTTGAAACTTCAAAAATATGGTATCCATGGACAAATTTACAATTGGTTTAAAGCCTTTTTATATGGTCGTATTGAAAAAGCTAAAATAAATAGCTCGACTTCGGTCTCCCTTCTAGTTATCAGCGGTGTCCATCAAGGGACAGTTCTCAGGCCTGATTTGTTCTTGTTGTACATCAATAATATGGCTGGAGTCGTTGCAAACTCAAATATCAGCTTATGCACTGATGATGCTAAGGTTTTTATTGAATCCACGTAGCTGCATTCAGCAAGACTTCAGGATGACCTGGATAAAATTTCACTTGGGCTAACACATTGCAGTTAAGTCTGTCTCTCTCAAAGTGTATGGTCTTCGTACATAGATCTGTTGTGGATTGAGAAGATTGGACAGTATTGAGTACATCATGAGCAACCAGGTTACTTACAACAGCTGATATAGTTACGATCTAGGAGTAATGTTGTCAACAGATATGAAACCGTCGTCGCACTGTTCAAAAATAACTCAAAATGTTAATAAAGTATCATCCTGTATTTTGCGATCATTTGAATCAAGAAACTGATTTTTGTACAAACATGTTCAGCAAATATGTTCACCCAACATTAGAATATAACTCCCAAATTTGGTCTCCGTATTTGTTGAAAGATATTGACTTGATAGAAAACGTGCAAATGAGATGCACTAAACGTACTTCCGACATCAAAAATTTTAATTTTTACTCAAAAACCCCGGGACTATTTCTAAGGTGTTCAGTAACGCCAAAGTAGTGTGTTCTGTAAGTTTCAGACATTTTAAATTACTTTTGCGAAAGTTGTCATCCAAAATGCGGGAAAGAATACTACCACTTTACGGTGATGATTTTTGGAGACATAGCTTTTGGATTCTTGGTTTCTGAAGACATACCAATGGTTCCATTGTATGTTTTCAGTTTCGAGACTTTTTTCGCGCAAAAATGAGCATATTAAGCAAAATTTTTAAAATTTCGGTTTTTTCCAAAGTTTGGCTAAATTTCGACAACAGTACGCTCCTGAACCGCCTATTTTGCATTCCAACTTTTGTATTCATGTCTTTAGATCTATCTACAGCATGTCCAGTATAGCTAAGTCCAGTACTTCTCAGCGTGCCAAACGTGACCCTCGAACATCGAATATCTTGAAACCGCGATTTTTAAAAATTTTTCAAAATATGGCATTTCTTCTTCTTTCTTATTTATCTCGCAGGCTACAAGCATTCTCAGTCGGTACGCGTGCTGACTAGAAATTTTAGGCGGCACGCGTGCAGCCTAGCCTTTTAACGTACCCAGCATTATGGACTTCAGTTATAGCGTGTGGCCTAAAATTTTCAGTCGGCACGCGTGCCGCCTAACGCACTTAAGGCCTGCCGGCCTTTAGGAACTGCCTGATGAAGGATCCCCGTGGTCCGAAACCGGTCGCAGAGTAAAGGTGGGTCTGTAATTTTGGGTGTTCACGTTTTGGCCTGATATATTTATTTGATGTCCTTGCATCCTTGTGGATCAGTGAACAGGCAGCTGTTTTACCTTTATCAATTTAGTTTAAACTCAATGTTACAGCGCTAAGACTGCTAAATCCAGTCGGCTCGCGTGCCGCCTAAAATGAACTTAGTCTACTAGCATTTCCATTGCTCTCCCTACTCTTTACTTATATTTTGAGTACTATTTAAATAGTATTATCAACTATTTTATTATTTGAGCCTATAAATGTTCAGGCGAATTAAGGTTTACTTGATTTGAACCTTCACTGACTGTGCTGCTACATCAAATTCTACACTAGAATTAGTAATGAATTCCTTCTTAATAACGAAATGGTTAGTTTATAGCTTATTTAATCATTCGCTACTTACAAATCGCTCACTTTGACCCACTACATTTTGGCTACTCACCTCGCCCGGAAATTGTCTATAGTGCTTCGCAAGTTCGTCATAAAACTGTTTTCTGAAGTCTTCATCATTAGCCATACAAATTAGCTCAGTGATTAGCTACAAGTGAGTAGCCAAAATGTAGTGAGTCAAAGTGAGCGATTTGTAAGTAGCGAATGATTAAATAAGCTATAAACTAACCAGTTTGTTATTAAAAAGGAATTCATTACTAATTCTACTTTAGAATTTGGTGTAGCAGCACAGTCAGTGAAGGTTCAAATCAAGTAAACCTTAATTCGCCTGAACATTTCTAACGAAAACAGCTTTTAAATGCGTTTATTGCTAATGAAAGCGTCCCCATCTTTGGTACTTTAATGAAAAGCTGTAATCGGTCACTAAGCTACAAAAAGGGTTGAAAATCTGTACAAAATTGTGGATCTGAAGAATAAAATGAATGGATTGCCTGTGTCATGCTCAACAGTGTCTCTCGATATGACGATCATTTGCCATTAGATTCATAAATCATCAATAATTGTGGTATATTATGTTTATAACTATGTATTAATACTCAAAAAAGCCAGAAATGTGATATGTGATGTTTATAACTGTGTATTAATTCTTAAGAAAGCCAGAATTGCCCTTCAAATCCATTTACTAATCCATTCTACTGAGAAATAACTTCACCTGCAGTTGGTTCCGGGGTCGTTGTGAGACCCGCTCAACAATCATTAGGTTCTTTTAAAAGAGGTAACTTTACCCCTTAAATTTCCTTATCTGGAGAGCCTTGAAGCTCTCCAGTGTTTGTCCAATTTGTTTATTTTTCCCAAGCCAGCGGTCAACTAAATTTGCTGACTTGGGTCTTTTCGTCTGCACGGGGGAAGAGGCTTATCGGTCCGTTAGCGACCCCCTAATAAATTCACGTGGACCTCTGTAAGCCGCGAGACGGTAGTCCAATTAGCGTTGGTGATTGCAATTAACTAGCCAATCACATTCGGTGATTGCTAATTTTCTGCCAGTAGTTTGCAAGAAGGCCTAAATCCCGCCTTCCTGGGGGTCTAAGCTTGCAAACTACAATTTCAGTCAGTCCTCTTTGAGAAGTCGGCCAGTACGGCCGCAACTTTTATTTTTCTCCCTTCCCGTCTGGGGGAGAAAAGAGATGTGTTTCTGCACCGTTACTTGGAGGTGGGAGACATTAGCATTAGACATTAGCGACCCTTTGCCATCCCCTCCAGGTTTCGGGCTCTTCTCGGCCCATGGGAGGTGCAAAAGTTCAAAATGGTCCCAATACTCCCCACAGCCGGCGACTATTGTCGCCGGCCATATTTCTAATCCCATGGCCTAAAACTCCAACTGTCGTAAAATTGTACTCTTTGTCATCAATTAATGCCGGATTAAAGCATAGGCTAAAACTGGAAGCTGCCTTTAGTACTTAGTAATTGATTGGTTTTTTCTGTATTTTGTGATTAGATTCTTTAATTTCTAAGCTTCTAAACGGAAGTTACCGGCCTTCCTTTAATATAACACTTGTTCTTAGTAATCTTCTATAATAATAGCTTGGCAATTATTATTCATACTTTGTGGCTTTATTCTATTCAAACTTTAACACAAAATTTCAAGTTTACACCAAAGTTCTGAATTCCTAGGCCTTAACTCACTCTTTAGGTTGCAATCACCAGCAATTCAACCCTCGCAACGCACACTACGCACATAACGCTACTCTGAAAGCATCACACACCCAGGCTCAAGTTTAGGAAATTGTGTCCGGGTTTAATATTAACCTTAGGAAATAGTGTCCAGGTCTAATATCAAGTTAGAAAATTGTGTCCGGGTCTAATATTAATCTTAGGAAATAGTGTCCAGGTCTAATATCAAGTTAGGATATTGTGACCGGTGTAATATAACAGCTAGTCTAATCAGCCCGTAACTGTAATCTTCCTTTCAGGGACGGAACTCTCTTATAAAGATAGGAAAGGTTGCGTGTGGGTCGTTACTTGGAGACTGCACAACGTATCCGAAAACTCGACTCCCTGTAGCATTATAATCTGTTCCATTAATTACTGTTTCTGTAGTATTCTGCATTTTCCCTCTGCATTGTTAGCGGGACGGAGACCGATTAGAGTGATTTACGAGTTACAGTAATAACACGATAGGCTATCCCTAATTCCCCACTAACCTTGAGCGAGTGTATAACATAAGAGTTAGCGAGAGTGAAAGGTTCCTGGAGACAAGTGTAATTGACCTACTCTCATCCCCCTCTCACACTATACTAAAGTAAATTAGGCTAAAGACAAG
>JASAND010004480.1:0-14428 GCA_030248195.1 Trissonchulus latispiculum
GCCAGAACGCCCCTTTTTATACTACTAATATTGCTTTTATGATAAAATTATTTATTTCTATTCTATCTTGAATCTTCAGTGGGAAATATTTCAGTTAGTATTTTCCGAACATAGTCATTGTCAATATTAGTATCATGCAAAGCCTTTAATGCTTCTGCATTGACTGACAAACCGTTTGTGCGAAAACAATGTTGACACTGACAGCTCACTACAACAGCCTGCAAATCTATCTTTCTACCTATCTTTCAAAGAGCGTGAGCTGTTTCCAATAAATAATTAATATCAAGCTTGAAATTTCGACATGGTTCAAAGAGTGATGATCATTCCTAATTTTATTGGTAGGTACTAATAAAGTGTATGATATAATAAACTGCTAAAATGGTAGTTTGCTATCATATCCAGGGGTGCACCTATCCAGGTTAGGAGTGGACAGTGTTATATAAACACCCCCGCGGTAGTTGCTGCTTAGCTGTAAAAATAAATAAGAATGAACTGAACTTTAGAGAAATTACTACAAAAAATAGACTTTCTTCACAACTTTGCCTAAATATTGATTTTACTGACCGATCGAGGTCCCAACACTTTTGAGACTTTGAGATATACTTCACTATGTACATTTTGAAACCGTTAATTTTGCTCATGCCGGCTATAGAGTACATAATTAAGCAAAAATGTCGAAATTTAAGAAGTGAGTCGAATGGGTCGACGAAATCTCAGTGAGTCGCGGGTCGCGGGGAACGGGTCCGCGGGTCGAGGGTACCCGGGGGTCACGAAATTGAGACCCACTTCCAACTCTGGCCCAGGGTTTAAGAGTGGTCATCACCTAAAAAGTCCAATATATGGATATGTGGATTCAATCTTCAATTCTAGTACAATTTGTAGTCGAGTGGTTAGCCTTTAAGTGTAAATATGACGTGTTCTAGCTAGCAAGATTCTAGTGTAGCATTGACATTATTTCATCAGGATGAAGAAAGTAACCTGATTCTGAGATAAGGTTATCACACGCTTAAAAATAAATGTTGACTGAAGCAGAGATATCAGATTCTAGTCAAATGGAGTCACATGTGTTGGCTAATTGTCTTCATTCATTCATTCGGTGTTGAATAGTGAAGAGATTGAAATAACAATTTGCCATTTGTTGCCATTAGTTTCTTTCTTTTCGGCAAAGCTTCAATAGGAGCTTATGTTAGCATTGACATAGTCTTTACAGATAGCTTGTGGCTCAGATCTCTGAAAAACGTTGGAATTTATAGCTCAGGGTAAACCTACAGTTTTACAGAGTTGGTCGCGGGCCGCGAGTACCCGCGGGTACCCGCGGGGCGGGGCGGGTATCACCAAATTTCAATACCCGCACTACCCGCGCGGGTATCTGTGCGGGCCAACCTAAAAATTTCAACTATTTTTGTCTAAAACTAAGTAAAATTTACTAGTTAAACAGAACATACTGCATTTGTAATAGTGGGTCTGTGCTACTTTGCTTAAAAGAGCGGACCAGTCATCTCGGCACGACTCATATATACTTTCAGCGATTTCAAACCCGATAAAACTTAAATGTTTGCGTGACTATATACTGTAAAATTATCAGTCTTCTTATCCGACACAGTTCCTGAGTCTACAAGGATTTAGAGGCGTTTGCTTAATAAACCTAGAATTGTATTAATTTAGTTGAACATAGTTGAATGAGTTTTCACAAATATTTATTTAGTTTTTAATATTAATTTGTTACCGGATTGTAGATAGAAGTATTCTTGTTTATGATTAAAAATAGGTCACTACGAACTAAAGCCAATATAGGCACAAGTAACAGCGACAAAGGAACCAGGAACGGGAACATGAATATGAACAGAACTGCCTTTAAAAAGGAGCGGAAACCTAATTTCAGGAATAGGAGCAAAAACTGGGTTCTAACAAGAACAGGAACGGAGACCTCTTTTTACGAACCGGAAGGAAATTCATTTTCAGGAGCAGGACTGAAAACAGATGTTTGTTTGCAGTAACCACAATTCCAGTTCAATTTCAGTAGCAGGAACGAGAGTCTAATTTCAAGCAGGGGTCTATTTTACACCCATAATTTCCGCCTTAAAGCATATTTGAGCTTGCGGGTGGCGGCCAATGTATAAAAATCTTATTTGCTAGACTAAATCCGCACATTAAGGAAAGTCATAGTGACATTACTTACAAGGTAATATCAAAGCAGGTCATGTGGAGACCTTGTGATCTTTTTAATTTCATGTTTCGGTTCCTGGAGTTTATCCGATGTCGTTCCTGTTCTTGTTACTGAAATCATATTCCTTCCGCTCCTGTTCCTATTTCTGTTCGTGTTAAGGGTTTTAGATGTCACTTAAAATGTCAAGCAAGCTTTTTCGAAAGTCATCAAGAAATTAAAATGATGATTTTTATTTTTCATTTATTTGTTTTACTTTTAAAAATTCTGATGCACTATTTGCTTGCAACGCATTTTTACGATTATTTCAGTGTATATTTCGCACTAAGAAAGTTAGCAATAAAACAGACATACCTAAAAAATGAAAATTTCCGTTATAATTTAGTTTTCCACAAAAGCGGGGCGAAAAATTTTTGCGGGTATCTTGCGGGTATCACTTGTCTGCGGGCCGCGGCCGGGGCGGGGCGGGTACCCTTCTACGGGCCGCGGGCCGGGGCGGGTAGCAAAAATCCGGCCCGCGGCCAACTCTGAGTTTTCAGGTTGTATCATGGCGTATACCAATAACTCATTCTCTTATCTGTGTTAAGAGTACAAATAACGTATTTCCCAACTGGCAAGAACTTAGCATTCAAGTATGTATTCCACTATAAATAAAGCTGTATTCGAAGAAATATTTGGTTATTAGAACCTGCCTTCAGAAATTGGTATTGGTTAAGCTATTGCTACAACCTAAAACTCCGTTAACTTAAAACCTTTTTCATTGTCCACATTATCAACCTAATGTTAAATACTAACATGTTTGGAATGGTTTTTACGGTCTCTGAATGACTTGATTCTGAGGAGCATTTTGCAATTGCCACTTGGGCGGGATACAGATTCGAATACAGATTCTAACTAATTGGAGAAGTGAGCTAGCGGTCAGCGCTCCGAAAACAGGATCTTACGCACTAGTCTGCATCTGCACAGAAATATTCTCTGATCTGAAGGAAACAAAATTTATTTCACAAACATTAATCTTCAAGGAGGATTTGATGTGGTGATTGTCAAACAAAGTGGTCATAAATGTAGTCTCAAGAACACAACCACCGAGCTTTAAAATGGGCATAGCCGGATGTAATTTTCGTTTTAGAAGGGTCTGTAGTAGTAAATAGCATGTTATCATTTTGCATGGTGATTGAAGAGCTTTTCGGTTACCAGTTCAGACTGAAGGCTTTCAAGTGAGACTGCATTCCTAATTCCTCCATTTCATTGTTTTACCTGAATTTAGGCACATCTGAACTGTCCTGAGTACCTAGATTATGAGAGTATGTAGTCCTTTTTAACACTACTTACTTTGAGGGGCAAAATGGGTGTCGTGCTAGTATTGTGCACTGGGCCCTGTCCAGACGGAAAGACTTGTCGGCTGGCCGGCCTGAGGAAATATGGGGAGGTGAACAACACGAGCACACGGTAATTTGAAGATAGGCGATAGTAGCGAAAACCTAAATAGAGAGCACCCATGATATAGAAGTTATATGTGCTCATCTTTCCTGGAACGGTGGTGTACACTACTTGGTGAACGATAATTTTGCACGATGATTAGAACATGTAATGGCTAGCATGCCTGACTTAGCGCTCGTGTAGTGTCGTTTGCTGTTTAGTTTACCTATCTTGGCAGGGCCAGGCTGTCTGTGCCTGTGTCTCTCCGGTCGAGCTCTCCTGTAAGCAAGGAAGAGATTACAGGGCGTAAAGCACCAATGATGTAAATGTGACGTGTCTTTCTTGGCACGGTGGTGTAATGATTAGCTGCCATTTCTGCAGCCACAGAGATCTGTGGGTTCGAATCAGGGCGATTCAAAAAGTTTTATGCAACCCTTTCAGGGGACTGATACTCTACAGTTACACCAACTGTAAACCAACCACTTTCTGAGAATTTGCAGTTTTTGCTGTGCTGTTATCATGGACGTACGTACAATATTCCGACAACCATAGGAAACAACTTGCTGGAGTGGGGGGGGTGAAATTGTCTGCCTAAATCATATGCTTTTTCATGTGGGCAGCAATTGTCTCGCAACTATAACTACCTGCTAATTATCTCTGATAAAAGGAGTTCTGCTTTTTTGATGAAGTTCAAAAGGAAATGTGAAAGTTAGGAATCAGCTTGTCAGCTTTCCATTAATTTCTTCCTCTTTTCATTTAGAAATAATTTCTAGGCAAAAGCTTTTTGTGCTAATTAGTATTAATCATCTTTAAGAAGTGTCAGACCCCCCATCAGCCGATACGCCGCTCTATTTTTGGAAACGAAATTAGATTTTCATAATTAAGGTTTGGTTGTGAGCCGCGCTCTAATCAGCAGGGAAGAAACGGATTGTCCTTTTGATTGATTTTAAATTTTAGAAGCGCGCGTCAACATGGCCAAGAAAGTTTGACGCAAAAATGAAGCTGGGAAAAGCAGAATTTCAGCTTATTCCCCTAAGTCTTCCCTTCGTGAAAGCTGGCGTTTGTAAGATTAGCTTCAAACAATGGGGCCCTAAGCGTTTCAAGCAACTATTGATAAACTTTAAGTCCTTCTGGTGACAGCAGAAAAATGACTAAAGTTTACCACAAAAACCATCATTTTGCTTCTTAGGGATTAACAGGGTACAATGCTATGCTATGTTTTGTCACAATTCGTGGATGTATGCTTTTGTTTGAAATGATGTAGTATGACAGGTGTGTTTGACGGAGTTGGGGCATGTAGGGCTGTTCCCGGGCCGTGTAGCCCGGCCAGCCCGGAGTAGGCCCGGCCCGGGAATTTTTGATTGAGCCGGACCGGCCCAGAGGGTCTCAGAAGCTCGGGGCCCAGCGGGCTCACCGGGCTCACTGGGCTCACCGGGCCCACCGGGCTCACCGTGCTTATCGTGACCAAGTCTACAGTTAGTGTTTTATTGCCTGACTATTGCACTTTTTCATGTAGAATGTATAGCAAAAAGTCAAATGTACTTTCTCATTTGTTCACATTTACACATATGAAAACTTGGTGGCGTGATGAGATAATGGCTTTGCGAAAATGCTTCTTTTAATTTCTTTGTCATAGAAGAATGACTTTTTACTTTAGTTTATTTTGATTTGATGTTTTCGGAAGGACAATTGAGTAGTTTTGTTCACCAGCCCAGAGAAGTGCCAAACCGGCATGCCGTCGCCCGTAGTTCAATGTAAACGCTCGTGGCTTTCAAAATCCACTCACATTTGGCGCGATCAATGATCAAAAAAATCAACGAGTTAATTTTAATCCGATCTGCTTAATCGCTGTGTTTAAAGATTAATTTTAATCCTTTTAATTCGCCGCCAGCATTTTCAGCTAGTTTTTATTCTTCGTGCAGTTACGCAGATTAAACGGATTTAAAGTTGGCGGATTAAAATTATTAATCGCTATTTCTTTAATGGCGGATTAAATGGATTAAAATTAACCCGTTTAATCCACGGATTAAAAATGGTCGGATTAAACGAGTTAATTATAATCCGTCTAATCTTAATCCTGCATTAAAGAAACAACCGTTAAAAGACTAATCCGGCTGATTATTAATCCGTTGAATCCGACCATTTTAATCTTTAAAGAAATAGGCCCTTAGAAATCATTTAAAACGGTTCTAGGAAGTTCCTAACTTCCTTCTTAATAGCTGCCAGGTAATCTTAACACTTATCCCCCTGAGAGGTACTTACGAGAGTCGTTGCATCACTGCCCTATTGTGCTAACATTCATCTTTTATTTCCACCTCGCTCTAAATTAAAATGATTTCTTGCCTGCTGAGATTATGCTAAGCAGGCATGCAGTATACAGTTATTCTGAAATTTTAGACTTTTAGTTGCCCTCTAAGAATGTATACATAGGATGCCGAGCTGTAGTACTTGTTGCTGCTGTATTTAGAGTTGGGATCGGTTCCAATTTTAAAAACCGGTTCCGGTTCCGGTTCTAGAGTACCGGTTCCGGTTCCGGTTCCGGTTCCGGTTCTAGCTTCCGGTTCCCGGTTCCAAGTACAAAATTCGTAGTTACATTTTAACATTATTTAATATTGGATGCAGGCCCCCAGCAAGGGTTATACAATCAAAATTATAAAGCAATACTGCAAAACAATTGGAATAGGTAATGCGATAATAACCAACTGGGTTAAACTTTTTTTACTTAGAATTTTAAAGTTTTTGCCTTACCTTGAATTTGCTCCATTGCAAATGCTGTTACTCTATGCACAACATACACTAAAACTTGTAAAAAAATTAAAACTAGTATGGTCGAGCAAATTGCTTCGATAATTCACGGTGAGATTCTACTGTGCATCTAAATGCAGACAGCGCCTTCTGAACAGAATCTTGGGATCAAGTAAACAATCTCCCCCCAAATTCTCAAGTAAGCTATCTCCCCCCCAACGCTATAAATCTTTCAGAACATAACCAAGTTAGCTCAAATTTTGTGTAGATGCATTCCAACACATGTCTGATTGATTGGTAATAAAATTTTAAAAAATTTAAATTTTTAAGTTTTTAAGGGGGAACCAAGGGGAATCAAAAAAATTTGTGTGGTCAATTTTGCTGAAACATGTATATAGGGGTTCTCGGGCTCGTAGAACACGAATCTGAAGTCGATTTTTCGATTCAGCTTTTCGTTAGCTCAGTATAAGCTAAAGTAGTAAGCTTAAGATGTAAGCTTGTACTGAACTAACGAAAGACTGAATCGAAAAACCGACTTAAGATTCCTGTTCTAGGACCCCGAAAACCCCTATACACAATGTTTCAGCCAAATTGACGACAAAAACTTTTTTGATTCCCCTTGGTCCCCCCTTAACACGTTCCCGACGGCAAAATTTTTGCTTGGTTCTCCAGAATTGTATTTAGCGTCCTGAACTCATCGCTAATGTGACGACTTCTGTCTTTAGTCAGAATCGATCAGCTTGATGAGATCAGTTTGGTGAGCTATTCAGGCCGTGGACGTAAATTTACGTCTTTCACATTTTTTGTAGTATATTGCAGCAAAAAAATTTAAAAGACGTAATTTTACGTCCAGATTTTAAGCATAAAACTGTACAAATTTTTTGACTAAAATTTTGTGCGTGGGCGTAAAATTACGTCCAAATGATTTTTAACCTAATGAGCGCGTCAGACTTTATTCCGGCCTTTGAATCAAGTCTAAATCTATTACTTTAGCCATTTTACATATGTCTGGTTGCAAAAATCTTACCCTTTTGTTCGGAATCTGCTATAAAAGACACTAGAATTTGGACGTAATTTTACGTCCAAAGCATAATTTGAAGAAATTTTAAAGACGTAAAATTACGTCCCTCGCCGGGAACGTGTTAAAAAACTTAAAAATTTAAATTTTTTAAAATTTTAAAATTTTATGACCAATCAATCAGACATGTGTTGGAATGCTTCCACACAAAATTTGAGCTAAATTGGTGAAGTTTTGCTAAAGTTAACATCAAGTAAACTATCTCCCCCCCCAATTGAGGCTGGGGGGGAGATTGTTTACTTGATCTTGTAAACTGCACAAGGTTTCAGTAAAACATGCTGAGAATTGAGATATACTGGAGCTTAAATTTTTATTTCTTTAAAAAGAGTACAGTGTCAGAAGCAAATAGTTTCCAAAACATTTAAATGCATTTAAAATATTTAAAAGCTGAAAGCCAAATTGGAAAGAAGAACATATGTATTAAAGTTGTATTTAACGAGGAAATGTACAGTCGCTTGATTACACAAAATAGCTAACAGATACCTCTACATGCTGTTCCATTATTTGAACTTTGATTGACTTTCGTCTCCGTTGCCGATAGCTTAAAAATAAGAAAGCAAGTACTCAACTTTCGAAGTTTTCTACTCCTCTAAAATTTACTATTCTTTAAAAAAAAATGTTGCTTAAATCTTGCGTGCTGACAACACCACCATCCATGTACCAATTTTTTGAGAAGATATACTCAATTTCCGACTATATCCCTTCGAGCTCTCATCTTTTCTATGAGGTTAATATTCAAATATGTAAGCTGGTTAAAGTTTTCATTCGGCGATGTATCGTTCACGTCTGAACGAAAGTGCCCGTCTTTCATCAATTACAATTGGAATTTTAGAATAGAAAATTTCAAAAATTCGTTAAAATTAATTTTCACATTTTCACAACTGCATTTTGTAATACACACAAATTTACTTAAAAAAATTGAAAAATCAGAAGCATCAAAACAAAAAATTACGAAATTTCTTCCGGAATAAAGGAAGTAGAAATTTTCCCTTACAATACATTTTCCTAATTTTTCAAGTATGTTTAACATTTAATTTTTGTCTTAACACACGGGATAATGTCACTAGTGTTGATTCAAAGAAACATTTGAAATTTCTCTTAATTCTATGCCTCGGCTTCAGTGAAACCTGAAACGTGCCTCGATCGCCTGAAAAGGGGAAGCGGTGAGTTTGTGTCA
The DNA here is from genome assembly GCA_030248195.1 of Trissonchulus latispiculum. NCBI lineage: Eukaryota > Metazoa > Nematoda > Enoplea > Enoplida > Ironidae > Trissonchulus > Trissonchulus latispiculum. The sequence goes on from JASAND010004480.1 coordinate 8,584, forward strand.
CCTCCAGTGGAAGCTGAAGCTGTAGTTTTCAGTTTAGGGTCTAAATTTATTCTACGGAGTGTCAGCTTCAGTTTCAGTTCCAATAATTGTACCTTCATTTCACGTTTAGTTTGAAGCTCTTAATTATTATCAGTCTCATCCTACATATTTCGCCTTCAGGTCTAAATTTGTTTAGTTTCAGTTCAAACTAGATTTATAGTTTCAATTTCAGTCACTAGCTTGAAAAAGACAATATGAATGGCAACAGTGAATGGCAACCACAAAAACAAAATCCAGCTTTTGCAAAATTTAAACTCCTGCAAAAAAATTAGTTCATGTCCATTTTTAAGAGTGGAACCGGCCGGTTCCAAATCCTACCGGTTCCGGTTCCGGTTCCGGTTCCGGTTCCGGTTCTAAAATTCCTTCCGGTTCGGTTCCGGTTCCGGTTCCGGTTCCAACCGGTTCTAGTGGAACCGGTCCCAACTCTAGCTGTATTGTCTGTCCGTGTTAATAGTCCGACTGTATCATCAACAACTGATAACCAAAAAGTAAAGCTAAATAAGCAAAACAAATGGAAAATTGAACAAAATTTGAAAATGCTGTTCAGATTTTGAATTTGCTCCATAGAAATGCTCGTAACGAAGCTCAGTTCAAACATTTTTATCAAATAGCCACGCCATTTCACTACATAACCGCCCAGATGTTTTTGTGTTTATATATACTAGCTCACTGGGAATATCTTATTCATGGAAACTTTCAAATTTGATCACCTGTAACCTGTTCCACAAATGTGCGTTTCAAGTGGTTTGCCGTTTGCTTGGTTAGTGAATCGTGACATGACATACAAGAAACAAAACATCAATCCACTGCTTAATTCACACAATATCCTTCATTACTTTAAAAGAGTAGTAATACGGGATATGACAAAATGTTTGAATGCAATCTTTTCACGGTATAATATATATATATATATATATATATATATATATATATATATATATATATATATATATATATATATATATATATATATATATATATATATATATAAGAAATGAAAAGATCTGAAAAAGAAGGTAGCTTGATTAGTCACTTGAGCCAATAATTCCTAGCAAAACAACTTGACATTCAGCTATGTTCCATAGCCGTACAATTTTCATACTGGTTATGCCACAGCACATGTGATTTCGTGAAGTTGTTAAAAAGAGAATGCTTTTATTCCAAGTACAGCATCCTACCACTTATCAAATTTTCCGAGTGTGGAGAATTTTCTTGGGTACTCAGGTTTTACATTAATGGAGTTTATGTAATTTTGCCAAGTTGTTAGAAAAAGGAAAATTTTCAATTATCTATAGCAATTTTCATCGGACTAATTTAATGCCTGAATTATAGTTTTCAGCAATATACATGATGTAAAACAAACCGGAATTAACAACAATGGAGGAACATCTTAATTCGTCAAACTTGACTACTACAAATGCTACCAGCGATTACAGTAATATTCTAGCCTGCTGTCTATTTTCTATAGTATGCGCACCATCCTTGATACTGTATATCTACATACTGTACATTCTTATATATCATTTTAATGTACTACGACAACGGCTGAATATTGTTGTAATAGCCCTGGGAATTGTAGACTGTGCTGCATTGGTGCTGCAACAATTTTATTCCGTCCCGTCTTCCGCTCTAAATCAGGATGTTACCCGAAAATTTATGTCACCCTACGTTCTGGGATGGATAAATCATATATCCTTTTATCTCCAGATATCTCATGTACTATATATTGGGTACAACAGATACGTATGTCTCAGCTCTACTTCGCTGGAAGAGTATGACCTAAAGTTTCCTAAACGACGAATTTTGCTTAGCGTAGCGCTGATGTGGTTGCTTAGTGCTGTCATGGTGGGAGTCATGAATTCTGGTACCTGCTTTTCACTGTACTACTATGATGCCTACTTCTGGGGCTATGAATGCAGCGATCCGAGTTCAGCGGCTATTGTAGACCGAATTAATATGATTGTAGTTTTGCTGATTTGTTTGGCAATATTTGTCATTTATGCTGCCAGCTGGTTGCAGCTGCGAAATATGAACAAAGTCGGCATGACGGGTTCCGTGCTGCCGCATATTGCGGCTCGACACAAGGCGGAACGAAAAACCGCCATGCAATTTATCATATTGGCTGTAAATTTGATAGCCCTAGAGATAAGCTTTTACGCAATTCCTGCACTGCCCATCAGTGGTTTATCCATATCGTTGATAATTGGGATGTGCTATCTGACGTTTTGTGCCTTAAATCCCTACCTGTACCTGGTCTATAATTCTCATCTTAGACGGATCGTTTTGAAATCATTGAATGAATCTTATCTCAGGATTTTTAACAAAACCTTAGTCAAGGAAGGTGTTACCAGAGCGGATGCCACCAGAATATGACCTAAAATAAAGCATAATTAGCGGAAGGTTGAAATCAAGCCTGACTGAATTAAGCAAAAGTTGGCAAGGCCGAAATGGAACAACCAAATGATGCTTTTACATCACCCGACAGCTGAAGCCCTTTTCGTACCTCTGTCAGTTACCCCGTTTCTGGTTGTCCGTTTGTCCGCTCACATACTGTTTCATACATACCTTTCAGTTTTTCCGTTTATCCGGTTGTTCGTTTGTCCGCTTGAGTTGTTGATTCATAGCTTTCCGTTTGTCTGTTTGTCTGTTTGTCCGAACGGGATGTCCATTTACACTTCAACACTGCTCTACTTTTCTGGTTGTCCTCAAGAAACAAGTATGAAACAGTTCGTAAAAGCAAACCAGACAATCGGACACAAACGGACAAAGGGAAAGCTAGATCTGATCCGTGAGTTCAGCGAAACGGACAAGCGGAGAAACGGAAATTTGGAGAAACAGACAAAATGACAAACGGACAAGCGGAAAATAAGCATGAACCGGGCTTTAGAACTCCACGGCCAGCGCGACTTGTTTTGTGCACTGATTTCAACCTTTCAGGGAGTTCAGTTGCATTGCTAAGATTTAATAAATGGAGCAGGATCTGCTGTATTGGTTGTTTGTTGGTGCTACAAGAATGAAAACTACTGATTTTGACACTTGCATCAACTAGGTTTTGCTAAAAAGATTTAATACTGATTTCTGTCAAATACTTCATCATTCCATAAATCAAGTTTTGATTAGAGGTGCAGTAGCGACACTAAACAAATCTAAAAGCAAAGAGTCCTTGCTGGATCAACACTGGATTAGAACTTTCATGGATTGGATTTTGGATCCGCAGCCAATTGGAAGGCGTCAATTCCTTTGTTTAGTGGAAATCGATGTGTGATCAGCGGCTTGACGTTCACCTTCCCTGAGGAAATCAAGGAAATCGCTGTAGGATAGCTAAAACACAGGAAAACATTGAAATTTCTGATAGCGTTTAGAATTGCATAATTGTAATTATTGGCGAATAGGTAATAACTTTAAGCTAGATCTGAAACAATTCCTGAATATTTTATCATTTTATATGGAACATAAAAATGTGTGCCGTTAAGATGGCTCTACTATTTCTTCAAAACAAAACCGTAGGAGAACGTTCTGCACTGATGAAACCTAGCCTGGAAATGCTGCTAAAAGTATGCTTTTCTTACCTTACTTGACGTAACAGAAATATGTCGGCACATGAATTGGTCGTTCTTTTGGCGTTCACCGAGGACGGTGAGCATAGCATAACCAACCAATGTAATTAATTAATTGATTAAGAAATTATTTAGTGCATCTATGTACTCTCAACTATATGTGTACTCTCACCAACTCAACTGTGTACATAACTATATAACTATATAACGTGTATATAACTATGGAGCCAATTGGGATATGATGCACCAATTGTCTGATGTGCCAAAATTTAAACGTTTAACCAAATATTAAAATATTTGCTGAACTGGTGTCGGTATGACTAAGATTCGAAATTTCCAATTAAAAAGTTAGGTAATTTAAATGTTTAACCCAATATTAAAATATTTGCAGCAGAACTGGTGTCGGTGTGACTAAGATTTGAAATGTCCATACAAAAGGTAATTAACAGATTTACCAATTAGCATAGGCAATGACTCCTCGAATGTCGACTTCACGAATGGCCGCCTCTACCAGAGGTAGGGTTAAGGGTTTCTGACCCAGACCAACCAAAGTGAGGACACCGCCCGAACGTGTAGCCTAAAACGTTGTACAAATGTACAATCAACAAAAGCAACTAGTAACGAAACTAGTAAATTAGTTATCATAAAATTAGTGAACAAATATGGAAGTAAATATATGTTCAATTTTGATTCAGTTTCTTTTGTCCAGTTTAGGTTTAGGTTGCCGGCCAAATGAAGTAAAGTATGACTAAATCTTGAACGTTTCGGTACCTTTGTAAAGTTAAGGTGCCTTCACGTATCGCCAAAGCATAGAGAATGTGGATGCCTCAGATTGTAACAAGCCGTTTTAACCGTTTAAAATCAATTGTAGCGGATTAATGCTCACGGATGCATGCAGACGCTTATATTCGCGCGTAGACGCGCGTCTGCTTGCTGCTGGAACTATGAAATCAACATTAGCTATTGGCCTACGTAAATTGCAGTTTGAACGCTAGGTTCAGCGCCAGTGCATTCCAATGTAACTTCTGGCTTGCATCCAAGTTGCTCCTCTATAACGGCTGCCATTTCCTTGGCACTTTTCTTAGCATCAACTTTTAGAATCAGATCAGCTCCCAGTGTCTTTGCAAGTTGTAGTCTCTTATCATCAATATCTAGAAAGACAGCATTTTCGTTCCGAGTTACAAAAGTTGATACATAAGAAGAATTAATTTTTTGTTTGAAAATAGAATTTGTGGATATGGAATTAGTCTAAAAGTATTAATAAAGAAAGGATCCACGTCTTGATTGATAAGAGAATTTCTATTAATACATACAATTGAATAGAAGGTTCCTTTTAATTTGTAGTATAACCTTATAAATTTTCTCACCTGTAACCAACACCTTGTCGGCGCCAGCAGCTTTTGCCACAAGCAGGTTAGATAACCCAATTGGTCCTAAACAAATAAGAACAATATTATTTACTTCTAAACTTGTACTTTAAAATTGATTGTACTCAGCTCTCGTTGTTATTGACGAAAACTGCTCAAAATTTTCTTTAGATTGTACTGATGAATGGTACCCTCTAGCTCAACACAATTACAGCTTGACACGTTACAATATAGCAAAATGTAGAAAGCATGAATCTGTCTGATTAAAATCTTACCTACTCCACACACCAGCACGGTCTAACCAACAGTCAGGTTGGCCCTTTTACAGGCTTGGACGGCCACGCTCAGCGGTTCCACCAGTGCTCCTTCTTCAAATGATACATTTTCTGGCAGCCTAAACATGTAGAACCTTGATTGTCAAATTATAAAATCTGCCAAAAATTTGCCACACTCTTATGTATTATGTACTCTTGGTTATACCCAGTCACAAGAAACCATTTAATCCACCACCAACATAAACTTGTTTTTGTTTCGTAATCTAACTAGTCGCTTTTTGGACACTGAACTCACTTGTGGTACAGTAGTCAGCTCTCATGGTATAAAATCTTCGCATAGAACCATCCAGAGGGGAAATTTACGCACAGATTATATCTTCCCTGTTTGCAGAGCTCACAGTTACGGCAATCATCCCCTGGCTCAAAAAGATACTCTATCTCTAGAAAGTTTATTGAAAGCTGTTAAGAGTTCCCGCAATTGAACAAACAAACAGAGTGAAACAATGCTGTTTGATAACTACAACAGTTGATGAAGTATCCTGGGGTATTAACAATGCCATTGCGTTGGATTTTTACAGAACTCACTCAACTATGAATATTTTAAGTC